>JAAXNX010003442.1:0-10714 GCA_036491905.1 Folsomia manolachei
ACTTCAAATTTTGTACACATGTCAAATTGGTTGTTGTGAATGATTTGAACACTTTGTTAAACGCGTCAACAACAACCTACACTCTGGCTCGGGCTATATGATGCTGCACTGGAGGTTTTATGGGTAATGTCTTCCGAAAATTACAAACAAATTAGCAGTGTCCTGACTTGTAGGATTTCAAAAAAGCGTGTGAAATTCCCGAGTCAGCTTTCTTAACATAGAGCAGCTGTGACCAAATCCCACCGGGAATCCCGTCACTTCAGTTTATGCAATTTCCAAAAAAAACTCTCCTAATTTTTGATAACTTTGATTAAAATGATTTTAAATTTATAGCTGTCTCCTTATCAAGTGCAGCATGTCCTTCCTGAAACATATTTCGAAATTGACTAGATTTTCCAAACACTACTATCTACTCCACCACAAACAGTCGTCCTCGTCAATTGGACACTTGAGAAGGGGATGGGTGGTGGGGGTTGGGATCTCTGCCGGATTTGGAGTGGGGGGCTCCCTGACCTATCTCTGGGCTCATCATGCAGATAAGGCTGACTTATCTCCCTTGGTATCATTCGTCGAACTTTTAAAAGAGGTGAGAAATTCTCACTGAGAATACAGAGATTTGACCATTTTTGACTTTTTTAACTATCCCGATTAAATTGGGGCCAGGGACGCGACCTAATTATTGGAGAAGCCCAGTGTAAAAGTCATGAAAACACGGAGGACAATAACGTCGCTGCTGTTACGCCCTCCGTAGAGGAAGACTCTGAACTTAAGAACCTTGAGGAAGTCGACAAAGTTGTGGGACAAACGGATGGAGACTTGGCGGAATTTGACTGGCCTCAGCTAGGCGAAATATTGAAGCCTTACTGGAAACTTATGGTAGTAGCTGTTGGGGTAAGTAATTAGAGATTGATTGCATGAATGAATTAGTAATTTATGTGAAGGATGAATTGATTTTTTAAAATTTTTCAGTCGGCGTTAGTCGTAGCTGTTGTAAACATTGAGATCCCATCGCTTCTAGGAGGCATGGTTGACATTGTGACGAGGAGGCTGATGAGTTCTGGAGGATTAATGGGTCAGGGGGATCAGGATTTTGAGTTTCTAATTCGACCAACTGCCCTAAAATTGATTGCCTATTATCTTCTTCAGGTAGGAATGGTGTCAAACTCTTTGACACTGTGTTCAACTAATTGTTGGTTTATTTATTTTTACTAATTCAGGCAGCATGCACCTTTACCTACATCTACAGCTTATCAATAGTTGGAGAAGGAGTGGCTACGGAGCTACGTCGTCGCTTATTCGCATCCATGCTGAACCAAAATATATTATTTTTTGATACTCACATGACAGGAGAAATAGTTTCTCGGCTAACTTCCGATATACAAGAATTTAAATCTAGTTTTAAACAGTGTATTAGTCAAGGATTGAGGTCTGTGAGTCAAGCAATAGGTTGTATAATTTCACTCTACTTAATTTCACCGGAAATGACAAAAACGGTTGTGATAATTGTTCCGGTCATCATTACAATTGGGAGTGTATTTGGAAGGGGTCTTAGGGCTTTGAGTAAAAGGGCTCAGGAGCAGGTACGAGATATTATCACGACCGTAATTAAGGAATAATTAATTTAAAACCTGATTATTTCTTTTATTTTTTCAAAAGGTCTCCAAGTCGTCTGGACATGCGGAAGAAACGCTATCCAATATACGAACCGTCCGTGCGTTTGCAATGGAGAATGAAGAATTAGAACGGTTAGTTTTCTAAAATCATCTGTCTAAAAATGCATAATTTTGGTTAATGTTTTCGTGTAGATATTCCGGAGATATTGAAATGGCCAAGAAACTCAATATCGAACTGGGAGCAGGAATAGGTGTTTTCCAAGCGGGGTCAAGTTTATTCCTTAACGGTGTCGTTCTTGCGGTTTTGTACACGGGAGGGAAATTAATATCCGAGCAAAGCATTACTTCAGGAGGTGACTTGACGAACATTGTTTTAACCCTTAGGATTTTTATTGATTTTATGATATTAATATTATGACAGACTTGATGACTTTCTTGGTTGCTGCACAGACTATTCAAAGATCTCTGTCAAACTTGAGCCTGCTTTTTGGTCAATACGTAAGAGGGATTGGGGCAGGAGGACGGGTCTTTCAAGTGGGTTTGGTTATTTTTCGGTTTTCAAACATTACTCACAATGTTTAATCAATTAATGTTACTTTTAGTACATCAATCTCCCCGTACCCTACGACCTTACGGCTGGACATGGCGTACAACTGGGGGATAGGCTCGAAGGGGTGGTAAAAGGCGAAGTCGAATTCCATAGTGTTTGGTTCAGATATCCAACACGGAATGGAGAATATGTGCTCAAAAGATTTAGTCTACAAATTCCAAAAGGAAAAGTGGTGGCTGTGGTGGGTCCTTCAGGTTCAGGAAAGTCAACTCTAGTGAATTTGCTTCAAGGGTAAGACTAGGATTCCCTATTCAATAATATGTCAAATTATTGAATCATAATCTGAATTTGAATTTCTAGATTTTATCCCATCGAGAAAGGAGAAATTACTCTGGATGGATGCAGAGTCGACTCGTTGGATCCCAACTGGCTCCGAGGGGAAGTAATGGGACTAATTAATCAAGAACCTGTCCTATTCTCTGGCTCTATTATGGAAAATATACGATATGGAAAACCGGAAGCATCGGACGAAGAAGTTTATGCAGCGGCAAAGAATGCGAATGCTTTTAACTTTATTCAAGAGTTTCCTCTTGGATTCCAAACAATGTTAGGTGAGCGAGGTGTGACTGTCTCCGGTGGACAGAAACAGAGAATCGCGATCGCCCGGGCTTTAATTAAAGATCCGACAGTTTTAATTTTAGACGAAGCAACGAGGTAAGTAATTAAGTAAAATTAAACTTGCTAGAAATTAAGTAAATATTGAGATTACGTTATGATCTATTCTCTATTCACCCACAGCGCACTGGACACAGAATCAGAAAAGATTGTTCAAGAAACACTGGACGCCGTGTCAAGAGGGAGAACTGTTCTTGTGATAGCTCATCGATTATCAACCATTCAAAATGCAGATTTAATAGCCGTTGTTTCTGATGGCCGAGTTGCGGAGGTTTGTAACCATTCAAAATTGTGATTTCTGTCTTAGTACATCTGCAACCTCACTTTTGTTCCGTTTCGATTATCATTCCAGCTTGGAACGCATTCACAACTCGAGTCCCAGAAAGGATTATACCATAACCTTGTCAAGCAACAGGAGTACAAAGCAAAGGTGCAGAATAGCAGTAGGTAATTAAGGAACTTTTAAAAAATAGCAGGATTAGACTCCATGGTTGATATTATCCATGGCCATTTTGTGACAAAAGACAGCAAATTTGAGATAGATAACCTTGTATTCCAGTCCCGGTTAGTTAAAAGCTGTAGTCGAGTAATAGTCAAATGAGACTCTGTGACATATCAAATTTACGCATCTTATAAACAATTTTGAAAATATATAGTGCTCAAACTATTCAGATGGTTCGAGATATGAAATAAATCAACTATTTTAAATTCATAATTCATCAATCACTCATTTATCTGAAACAGTGGCATTATGCTATTGACGCAGACGACGTCCTATCTTTCGATGTGTTCAATCAAGGATAGATTGTGCTCATCGGCCAATCAATTTATCAAATACAATCTTAATGATCAGTGAATGCTAAATGTACTCGTCAATTAGTGTGCAGGAGGCAATTTGCATATAAGGAATAATGCCACCATAGCTTTTTTGTAAACCATTATTTTATCCGACCCCAATGGTCCTACCACAACTTGAAATGTCACCTACTGCCACCTTTGTATTTTCTAAAATAGAAATCTTATTCTCGTCGGTCCGGAAATAGCAATGCAATGCATTTAGAGATACACAATCACAACAAGTTTCGAAGGTCGTCATTTTACAACAGTATGCAAGTCTGCAAAGGAATTGCCAATTTCTTTTAGGTTAGCGTAATCAAACAATGAAACCATTTCTTTGCATTGGTTATCGTGAATGTGGAAAAGAGGTGAATTAAATTTATCAGTACAAACGCATGTCTGATAAAAATGTCTTCCAAGTACACACAGATACAGCATGCAACCATTTCAACTGATCAACAAATTTAATGCAAAACTGTTGCAATACAACTCACCAAAAACAACAATATTTTCTGCTGCATAGTTAAATTTGCATTCCCACACCCTGATGAATATCAAGTTTATTAACAAACACTAAATATTTTAGTTTTACATGAAAATACGATTAGTCGCAAATTCAAAAGTTTTCACACATGCAGATTCGAAACATGCAATGTTACAACGTAAACAGTGACCGTCACTGCAGGCATGATAATTCAAAAATATGAGACGCACCACAATGAGTCATCTTCCAGGTCATTACTTTGGGGGACAGGAATATAAACTAGAATGTCAAGGATGAGCATAGTCTGGGGGTAACAAATTTTTCTGATTGACGTATATTGGACCAAGTATAAAATCAAAGGCCCAATTTCTTTAAATTGGAAATCCAATGAAATAATGTGGAAACTGTCCCTTTATGGCACATTTGACGTACGCGATGACCAGTATGACGAATGGATGGATAGATGGGAATAAATGGGTTGGACTCGAAAAAAGTAGGTTGTATATTCAGTTAACAAGTAATGTAAATGGCGTAGCTTTTACTTCAGTGAGTGAGATGCTTCCATATATCCCACAGTCCTTGACCTGGCCTGGCCTGACGTGCGTGCCCCTTTTGGCACTAAACTCCATTCACAAAATTCAAGTCCACTTCATTCCACAAGTGCCTTTTTTATCGAGCTAGTACCCTAAATCAATTGCGACTAGTTTTCATCCGCCATCGAGGTGGAAGAAAACAAAAGGACAAGTAAACAGTCATAATTCATGCAATTTATGCGAATTATGCATCAAGCAGTTCATGAGAAAAGACAACAATCAATCCAAAAAACAATTTGAATTATAAGGAGTAACGATTTTATTTTAGGGCGAATGCATTTCAAAATCGTAACAATTATTCAAATTGGCGATCAAATGCTGGTCATTGATAAACAGTCAGCTGAATAATTGTCACATAACATCCTTAACTAATTCCTCATACCATGAAGTACCACAGAATGGGAGCAATCAATTCATCATGTAACAACTACTCATTTAGATGACTTAACAAATTGGGTGACCCCACTACCGACTGAAGATCAGTGTCAAACTGATTGAGCAACCACCGACCGACCGACCCTTAGACTTTTTAGACGAAAGCATGTCTCCTTGTTGTTACCCTTTTCTGTCCAAATATATTTATTTAACTAGCCGCATACTGTGGTCACAGATATTCATTCATCGAACAAGTTGCTGCTATACATTCATATATAATTACTAAAATAATTCGTTAGCTAGTTTCCTTTGTGGAGTTTAAGGTTCAACTTCAACTTCAACCCAAATCAAAATCTTTGCAAGGACGTGAGGTGAGTTAAATTGCAACATTCAATCCAAACAAACTCTTCACCTCATCTGAACTAAATGAGACGCTTACCCACAATCAAACTGGTTTCACTTTCCAATCACAAGTAACAAACACGTCTGTATAAAATCACTTATCAGAATAATGCCGCAAAATGATAGACAACAAAACCAAATGTCCAATAACAAGCAAAACGCCCAAGTGCCAGCAAAACAAAATATGAAAATTATACCAATTTACAAGAATTGAAACGCTCGCAACTTATACTTTGTTTAATCATCGAATATTCATTTAATTACGAATAATGAAATGTGTTTATGCATTTTGAGTAAGAAAGTATTAGTAATTGGTAAGTGCACACCTTATTAAGACAATTAACGTCAAGGAATTGCATTTAATGCTGATGTCCCACTTAAATAATGATTTTGTAAATAACAAAGAATCAAAATCTGGACATGGTTTCCAATAACATACATTGATCAAATTGTACTTGTTGCAAATATTTGCAGCCTTTTAAATATTGTAAACATTGCCCAAAGTTTAAGACCTTCTTTAATAAACATGCCCCTAAAATAATTAGGTTTTGTTTGAGTCTGTGTAAGAATTTAATAGCTCTTTGGTCTTATCCCTGCGCAATCGGATATGCGATGGATGAATTGATAAGCAAGGAAGAGTGAACATGGATGAATGTCTGATCACTGGGTATGTTGCAATCCTTCTCTAATTTAAAAGAATTTATTTAGTTAATACTTGTTCAATTCTGAATTATTCTCGTATTTGTCGACATCGAGACCTGACCGACCACCACCACCAACCTGAGTCAGGTTAGCTGACCAAACTACGTGACATTGACCTAGAACAGGTTACTCTTCACTATTCTCAATCATACATTTATGAAAAATACTATTGACCAGTATATGCAGCCCATGCTGAGATTCTATTGACTTGATTTCATTGTAGTTTAAGAATTGAAAGCATGCAACCCAATTTAACAACAATCGACAGTAATTTGGTCGAATACTTACCTTGTTCATTGCATTATGGCTACTAATTTAATTTATGTAAAGACATTCATAGTTCTTTTTACTGGCGAAAAAACATGCTCAATTGTGCATGTACAACTTACTGCATACGTACTTTGATCATGATAAGTGGTGTCCAGTGGATATGGGCTCAATGAACCAAGATTCCGTCATTATTCAATATTTTCATTGATTTCTTAAATAAATGATCAATTAATTAGATTGAAGTTCAGAACCAACTCGTTGAAAATTGAAGGTGAACTTTTCATCAACTTTGGTTAATTGAGATTATTTGTTGCTTATCTTCAGAACGTCCGCATTTTTTCTGTCATTTGTCCGGATGTAGAAGCAAATGACCTTAGTTGATGTGGGACTTCCCAAATGATATACCAGCAAAGCTAATTATCACCAGATTAATCTGTCTATCGAACAGAATGAACACCCAAAAAAATGACACTGATCTTCAATATGTGTCCAACTAGGTAAGGTAATGATTAACAAAATCCATAAAAAATATGCGTGATCCAATAAAATCCTTGGACTTGCCATTCAAAGGAATTCGCACCAAATAATCAAAGTGGCTTCCAGTTACCATTGATTGATTATTGCCATTGTTCACTACCATTAATTGATTCAACCGGCCAGACCACACCTAAACAAATCCAAATTGCACAACAAACCTTGTAATGACATTACTTAATAAATGTTGGTAAAAACCAATAAAACAGCAATGTCAACCACTGCTTATCCATCAATGGCAGGCGGGGTTACGTCAATAAGTTAACCCGCTTATGATGACAATGTGGTTGATAAATTATTGTCTAATCCACATTGTATTGAAGTAACATCCGCTTCTCAATCCATTACAGCTTGTTTCTGATCATAATTTCACAAAGCAGAAGTTTTTCATATACCTACTTCAATTTTGACGCTGATCCTTGAGGTTATTATAATATTCCGAGAATGCGTGTATGAATAGTTTTTAAAACGAACTGATGATGTCGAAATACAAATGTTTTTTGTGTATTCTTTGTATTATCAACCCATGCAACTTAATTTTAATCCAAACACGATTCCTATTTCAGGATTATTTACACATCCAATAATTCCATTCTCACTTCAATTCTTGAATAGGATGGGATTTCCACACGCACCCATTCACTTCCATATTTACAAATATACATTTCCTTGTAGGATTATTTAAGCATGTCTTAAATTCCGGGATAAAAATTGATGTAACATCATTCGTCGTCATCAAATGGCCACTCTAAAATTAGAAACGTGGTTTAAATCCCAATTCTTTAGCCTGTGGTAAATCCCATGCATCCAAGCAAGAAAGGAATATATAGGTAACTACGTTGGTAGCAGGTTCTCTAAGACAGGTGAACAAGACAATGGTCGCGTCGAGAAGTGTGTATACGGCCAACCAAGTACTAAAAAGGATGAGGGACTTGTTTGCGAATCCCATTCCTTTCGCAAATGTTCGACCAAGAACTGCACCGGCCCGTTATTTTTTTTAACTTCTTTTGATCTTCTCACTTTGAAGATACAACAGTTTAGCGTTTTCATTGTTGTTCATGCAAGCGAGTTGGGTAGACCATGCAACCGAGATATTGCCTAAATTTGACCTACTCGGAAACAGTAAGTTGTGGGAAGCAGTAGTTTGTAATTTCCGTTCTGCAGTTGGACCCTGGTTTTGGAACGTTAAAAAATAAAAAAATTGTGCTGTTTATTGTTGAAAATCAGTTTGAGAATATTTTATTTTTTTGATTTTATACAAATTAATCAAACAAAAATATTTGGGATCAAATTCGCTACATCAGTGAAATCGACTTGGATGAATATTTACTTAATGTTTTCAGTTCGACTAAATTGTGAAAAGTGATTGATATTTTCCACTGTTAAAAAGTTATAAAGGGATTTACTGAGATTGGATTGGATTCCGTAATTTAAGGTGAGAAATGTTTCTTTATCTAGTTTCAAACATAAATGGTCGAGATTGCAGAACCAATCAGGAAATTTGCATTATGGTGGTTAAGCCTGAAAATAACATTTCATCGACGTGTATATTTTCAGTAATTAAAAAAAGAATCATGTGGACCAGCTTTTAAGACTTCATGACAAGTGTTTCACTAAATTGGATTGGAAATTGATTTAAAAAAGTCAAATCAAAACCGGACAATGAAATGTTAGTGATTGGAAATTCCAATTTAGAATGAGACACTTTTGTGCCTCATTGAAAAATGGGGATTTTTATACGTCCTCTAAAATTTCGATCGTTCTAACTTAACTACGGCACAAATTGTTAAATTGAGCAGGTGCTCATTATAAAACCAAGTACTAAATGCAGTCTGTTGACCCAAATTGGATGGTCATCACTTTCTTGTTACTAATATTGCAATCTTTGCATATAGCATTGAAAATTAGATTCTTCTACTGCAACTTGTTTTCTGTACTTTAGATCAATAATGGTTTAAAATAGATGTTGGGCAAATCTCATGAGATTTCTATGAAAATTGACGAGTGACTTTGTTTACTTGTGAGTCCATTCACGTCACGACAAAAACCGATAGTATCTGGTCAATAACTTTTGCAACTTTAACCAAACTGTGTTCAATATATGAACACGGATACCATTTGAATGTCGATCATGTTGGATGCAATGCAGAAAAACAGGTCTCTGGGGTAGTAGTTTAAACTGCCGATTTTGTAAATAATTGAGGGCTATTCATCCAAAGTTGGCTTCATTCACCTTCACCCAAAGAAAGATCCGCTTCCCTCCCGATCAATTTTAAGTGCGTTTGACCAACAACGCCGACAAATTAACATATCAGAATTTAAGTTATTGCGATCCACCCACTATCATCCTACACCTTACACAATTATGTCACCTCGCCCATATTTCTCACTTCAAATTCCAATAATCACATTGTAAATCATTGATTTGCCCGAAATCGAAATTGCCTTATTCTCGTTTTCTCTTTATCCGCCTTATCAACCATAATTTAGCAATTTTGATGCATTTATTTATTAAAGATGAACTCAGCCACAGTTTAGTAAGCTACGATTTTGAAAACGTATTCTTTATTTACTTGTTGCAAAGTATTTAGAGCATAAACCAAACATATTTCATTCGAGACATATCAGTGCGTCAGTTATTAGTAAAGAGAGATTTGCCACTGGCTACAGCAACAGTTTGACCACCACCAGTTCATCTCACTTAAAAAATGGTTCATTATAAAAAAAAACATGTCGAAAAGAGAGTGAGATTCAAGATCTCTCTCCCATATGCTATGAATGCAACTATATCCGTACGAAAACGGAATCTTTGGAAATTGAAAATTGAAATTGAAGCAATTCTCAATTTTTTACTGGGCTGATGAGCAAAATTAATCACTTTTGTTTTTGTTTCGATTCCACCACCATTTTTCAAGGAATTTGATTGCATTTACTTTCCGCAAGTAAATAGACACATTCCTGGGAATTGGAGTTCAGGACCAAATAAAAATGAGGAAGCCTTCCATCACGCCATGGCATGTCATTAGTTTGGGTTCATTTCATAAATTAAGCCACCTGTAGTATAGGTTAGTAGCGTCAAAAAATTGTTGCATGAATTGGAGTCCGCTATCTTTACAACTTTTAGTTTCATGTCGCAAATCGGATTTAAAACGCACAATGATTAAAGTCAAGTACAGAACTTATATACATTGGAATTTCTGGGGGTCAAATGTTATTTAATTTAATAATTTGGCATCACCTGCGTAGCCTGAGTCCTCATCCTTTTTAAGCCTTTGTTTGCTCTGCAACTAGCTGTCGGATTAGGTGTTACTTTACTATTTGCCCAACCAATTCTTGCCTTGGTCAAGTCAGCCAGATAAATTCAGGGCAATGTCAACCCTCACTTGTGTGTGTGTGCAAGTAAATCTCAAGGGTGGCTTGGAAAATATGAAATGAATTCGTCACGCAAAGAATAAACTGCTTCAAAGCAACGTAAACTAATACTGCAAGCTCACTAGATTCCCAAAATCCATAATGCGTCAGATAATCACGTATATCTTTGAATTCTGGCATCACTCACGCGTCACACGTCTCACATCACCCATCACGCGCGAAATTTGAATTCTGGCATCACTCACGCGTCTCACATCACCCATCACCCGCTGCGCGCAAAATTTGAATTCTGATAACACTCACGCGT
>JAAXNX010003443.1:0-10711 GCA_036491905.1 Folsomia manolachei
ATTGAGCAAAATGTACAACATTGCACATTGACGGAGAGTGTAATTTTTTAGTTTTTAGTTTTTAGTGCGGAAAAAATTGGAAACAAAAGCTGGCTTATATGTACAACTTTTAGTTGTTCGCATGCAATTCCATTCCGGGTACATCATGTAACAAATCAGTTGTGCGATCCAAAAAAGTTAACCAATTTAACTCTGGCTTCGCTGTTGATATGGACCTGGTCAAAATACATGCGAATTTTGTACTAAATGTCGATGAAAATATTAAGTCATAACATCGCTTCTGACTGATGGTTCGGATTTAAATATTGTGTTTGTCATTTTTAATTTCAATTTCCCTGTTTTATAAGTGTTAGATTAGATAGTCGTGTGGCCGTCCACGATTGACCTTCACAACGAATTTCCAGGAAAACACTTCACAAAACAAGGGCTAGATAAAAACGAATCACTCACATACCACAAAACCCTCTCTTTAAAACGTTGAAATCACCGAAGTGCAAACAATGCATTCCAAGAACGAAGCTCACTCAATCAATGACATTGACCACTGAAAACCAATTAATTGCACTTGTATAAATACTCGTAGATGAGGCTAATTCATTATTGCACGGAAGCATCTAAATCACTCTCTCTACTGGCATCGCAATGTTGTTCCTAAACACCAAATTTTATATTTTACTGTCATTATTTCTTAATTTGACATCCGGCTGGCTATATATTTTGGACAAATTGGAAGATGTAGATTCATCAATACTTCGTCCACAAACCTGTGACTACTTTTCTGCTGAGGATGATGGCGTCTGTGGTGGACAATCTATTATCCCGGATGACGAATTTCGTGGAACAGAAGGTTTTTGGACAAAATGCAGTGGAGGTGAATGTAGTTTTACATTTTACAGAATCCCCAACCAAACTGTTCCAGTCAAAATTACGATTGAAGCATTCCATCATGGTGATAGCGAAGTGATAGTATCTGCCGACGGGGGTATCCAGTTTCCCCCTTTCCAAGGAACAAATTCTTGGGTTACTCACAGCTTGAACAACACATCGTTTCCAAATCTTCCGAACTATAATGTGCGTTTATTTTAAATTGTTTCGAAAATATTATTGGGATCCATTTTTATGGAATGCTTGGGAAGTTGAACCATTACGTAATTGATTAAATAATACTTTAACAGGTCATCAAGTTTTCCACTTCCTACTTCTCAGGTCCGCCTGCAAGACATGCGGTGATCGACAAAATCATAATGGAATTTATAGATTTTGATTAAACAACAACAACTCTAAAACAGGCCTGCTTAACTTAATTTAATTGCGCAACGTGTAATTAATTATTTTTTTAAAAATTGTTTAACTGCATTGTTTCACTAAAATTGTAAATTCGATATTGTGTTCATATGAGATTTGAATAAAACATGTTGTTGAATGTACTATGACAAAATTGTGGAATAAATATTTTCCTCCGTTGCGAATGCGAAATATGAACAATATGTACAAGTTTTGAATCACACCAATCGGATCAAGTCAATGCAATTAATAGTACTTTGGACAAATTACTAGTTTAGTGAGACACCAGTTTATTTCGTTAACTGAACCTCAATCGAGCCCAGGTAATCACGCCAATAGAATTTGTTTTCCAATTTTAAAAGAATATGCGAATTAAAAGTAATATAATCAGGCCATGTTGTGTCAAATGACTCAATTTAGTTAACCTCTTCACGCCACCCAGTACCATTCATAATTTGTGGATTATATCCCCCCACATGTTCCTTAACCTCGGTATCGTCATGATAAACACTAATCGTAGTCATCACCATATTTGGAATTTGACTCACATAGTCCTCCAACATTTTTCCTGAACCACCAAAACCTGGAGTTATCGCCCGATCCCAAGGGTACCTAAAATTTTACATGAATTACATGAATTTATCATTGTTTTTCAATGATCTGCCATGATCTGATAATCTAACATACCCCATCGGCTTCTTATCCGGGTAATCGTTGCCCGGAAGCCCACAATGGATCCAAGAACTCGTACATTTAGCTCCGGCAGGAAGATCATAATCCTTTCCATCCGTTATCATTGCCACAAGATCGTACACGCTCCCATTGTCCGCACCCACAGGAATTAAAAGATGGTGTGGAAAACCGCAGGTACATTCTCCAGGTTCTCCAGTTAAAGTGGTATCCGAAAGTTGGGCTTGGAGTTCTGATTTGGTTTTCCACCAAGGAGCAGTGACACTTGAGTCTACAGATTTACGAGTGAAATTGTTCAGACCGGGTTTGAGAGTTGTTGGGAATCCGTCCTGGACGAAGAATAGTGGATACTGCTCCTCAAGAGAGAATCTTTGTCCATTATTTTTGTATCGAGGGGCCATGAAGATTCGGACGTAAACTTGTTGTTCGGTAGGCAGTTGATTTTCCTAGAAAATAAGTGTTGTTAATTTTTTATGTCTTGGATTAAACATTTTTTTCGTGTAGGAATTACAAAAGCGATTTCATAGTTGAATTCTCCGTGGTCGAGATGTTTAAGACCTGCATTCCAAGATCAAGCGTGTTTATAGTTTATAGTCAACTTTATAAAAGGCATGCTACTTATAGACTGGGATGAAGGACTTTAAGCATTTTCCTTACAAACGTGAAGTTTCAAATCTGGGTGCTTGCCGTTGTAGTCAAAGTCTAAACCACCATCTAAAATCATATTTCTTGGTTTCCAACATGTTCCCAAACGATTGCGTCCAGTAAAAGTTTCGTTCAAGTTGCAACCACTTGACCCTGGGTTTTCGATGTCATACGTTTGAGTTGAAATGGAGCGTCCCACAATTCCAGGTAGGATTAGGGGATGATCTCCCTAAAAATATTGCATCCAATTCCATTTTGAATATTGATACTTTAATAACCATTCCATTGAAAACTTTGTTTAAAATCACTGTACCCGAGTAAACTCGTATGGTGTCATGATCGCGTGTTTATAATTCATAAACATTTCATTAACGGATTGATGAATTCTGTAGAAAACCATGTCCCGCACTGCTGTGGATACGTCGGCAAGGACGCCAACTTGTTTTTCCTGCAGCAATCCAAGCATTACATTAATATTTTATACTATAGTATTTGATTAAAATCAAATTGATTTGCGTACGGTTTGATTTTTGTTAACAAGCAAACTTCCAATTAGGTTGTGAGCCTCATTATGCCAGCCTATGGGTCCATAATAGGGGTGATTCAGACCCCATTTCGATCCCTCGAACAATTCTGCAATTGGGTTGGTCGCATCTGGGGGAAGGAAAGTTTCTCCGTTGTCCTACGTATGTATGTATAGAATTTTATAAGAATTTTGTTTAATTTACCATAATCCAAGCCGTCTATTTATTTACGATTATTTTTTACCGTCTTTGCATATCCTTTATTGTTCGTAATGTTGGCCACTCTATCCCAATATATCTGGTGTTGCGGGAAATCACTTGCCAGGTCTGGAGGTAAATCATGAACCTGTTGAGAGCAAAAGATTTCCTGACAATTCCCGAATGAGTGACCAATTAGTGTGCAATAATGACTGTAACTCACGCTCATTATGGTTTTGTTAGGTCGATTGATCCACTCCATGCTTGAAACACCGTCCTTCAGATTAGAATCATAGCCTTGACCAATTACCAACCCTTCCCGAGGATGAACCGGATCCACAAAGAAGTTGTCAAACCCACTGGCAATCCGCTCGGACGCGTATCTGTCAAATAATAATTTGAGTTATATGATTGGTTTGAAGAACAATTAAAATAACCAATAGAAAATCTTACCTGGCCAGCAGATCGTGATGAAAGAAGTAAAAAAGTTCTCCTCGCCTATGAATTGGATTTTGGCTTTTCGTGGGATTGTGCAGGTGCCAAGTCCAATGATGCATGTTTAGGGCAACGTCCTCTCTGTAAAATTAATTACTCATTTAAAATACTACTTTTCCATGACATCCTTAGAAAATGGCAAGGGAACTCTAAACAAACCTCCAAAACCACAGCCGATTCTCAATTCCATTTGTTTTCCCCCATTTTTCATTCACGAGGACGCATTCCTAGAAAAAAGTAGTAATCATGAAAATTCTTCAATTTTAAGAAAACTAATTTCATTTTTTTACCCCATTTGTCGAGCTTCCCACCATCCCTCGCTTGGTGACAATATCAGTGTCAAAACTACCAGAGAAAAATTTTGTTGGGAAAATTTCCGGGAGGGCAGGAGTTGGCAGATAAGCCAATATTGGAGATTTTGATGAAATTTCAGCTCCAGCGATGGCGTGCATCAACAACTGAGGATGAATATCACGGCGTTGCTTCAAATATTCCAGGAATGTCACGACCTTTGCCGTGTTTTTGGAGATATTATCTGCAAATGCAATTTCATATGTTGAAATACGCCTTAAACTCTTACAAACTTTTTGTCACAAATGTTATTTTACCTTCAATTAGTTGCTGGAGTTCACTAACAGCTTCTTGAGTGACGGGATGGAAACTGGCGAACATTTGAGTCTTCCGGACTTTGGAGGTAATGCTGGCAAAGTATGAATAGTATTTCTGGTCCCAACAACGATAGATATCTGCCTGAAGAGAGATACGTCGGGAATTGCTTGGACGAGTTGGAGAGAACAAGTCAAAGTACCGCTGGTTAATAGGAGGACCACGCATCCGAGCTCCATTGTCATGGTAACATCTGAAATATTACGAGATAAAATTAGTTGTTATTGAATCCAGTAGGGTCATTTATATATGTAATTGATACTTTTTACACGTACTCTATATCGTTGTCTGGCACAAGTTGCCCGACATCTTGGGATGATGAAGATGGTTGATCACTGTAACGCAACACAAATTACGTGTAAATTATTCAGTCGCCCTAAAAAGGTTTGTTCATTGACAATGATTGAGATACAATTGTTTACCTGAAGATTCGTAGCAGTGAGTAGAGCACCGTAGCTAAAAACGGTGTAGCCACCATTTTGAGGAAACAAAGCCGGGTTGAGATTTTACTAAAATAAGATTTGTAAGAAAAATAAATAAATTTTGAATTAGTTTGAAAAATGCAAGTGAAAATCATTTAAACTTACGACAAGACTCTGGAGTCAGTTGTTTGGGTGTGGGGTTGTGCGTTTCACAATTTGTTTAAAGGACAAATAAGACAAGATGAGTGAGTTTAATTCGATAAAAAGAGTCAGTTTTATATACTCCTTACAATTACCTACTGATTCACTGACTTAATTTGGCATGAATAAATCGATTTGTTCCTAATTCGGTCAGCAATTCCATGATACTTGAAACAGGACTTGACTATATTATTAAACCATTTAATTGTGAAACAATTGATGTGTTGTGCAACACATCTCCCAAAAATAAAGAATTTAAGAAACCATTTATTCTTTCATCTCCTTATCGAGTTTTGACCGCAATTAATATACTACTGCAAATTTGTTGCAGAACAGTGCAAAAAACGATGCGTGGTTGAAAAGTTACAGAAAGAACTCCGTGTCACTGAACTTTAATAAATAGAAATGAAGGAAGTCAAAAATTAATTATCACTGCAAAATTCTCGTCCCCATTCTTATCAATCAAATGTCCAATTTTGCCAAAATGGACAATTTTTTGGAACATTGTAACAGTTCCTTGTTTCTGGTCACTAAATTGAAATGCTGACCAAATTATACAGCTATTCAATGATGACTTTCATTAAAGAGATCTCTTTTAAAATTATGCTTAGTTGTTAATGAGAAGGAGGCATTTGTTTCATGTATCTGTGTGTTACAATATTTATTATCAATTTGATGTGGCGTGGGATAAATGATGAATAATAGTCTATTATTAATAGATAATATTACATCACCTAATTCTGATTCAAAGAATTGTTCCAATTTACAAACTTGAACAACTTGCCCGATCATAATTCGGTACGCTTAAATTTCCCATTTTTGCAGATTAACAGCCGAGTTTTGCTAACAAAATATAGTTGCTGAATGCGTAGAAATTATAAAAAAAAACCTGAAACAGAAGAATCGCATAAATCGTTATTGTTGTTCTAAGTCAAATGCATTTTTGTTTGATGTCAATGCAAAATCTGTCCAAATACGACTGCTAAACTTAAAATTAA
This sequence comes from Folsomia manolachei, assembly GCA_036491905.1. NCBI lineage: Eukaryota > Metazoa > Arthropoda > Collembola > Entomobryomorpha > Isotomidae > Folsomia > Folsomia manolachei. Next base: position 6,124 of record JAAXNX010003443.1, read on the forward strand.
TACAACAAAGATACTTTTGTTTTCACCACTATCACTTCCATTCACCGATCCAGCCACACTAATTCCTGCAAATGTCTCTGGAACAATTTCATTCAACAATTTGTCAATTTTTGCAGCATTTGGTTGGAACAGAAGTGGTCTCCTTGGATAAATCCTGTCATTCACCCAATGCTCTGACCAACCCTCCGTTCCCCGGATACATTCTGCTGCATAATCTTTCAGTCCAAATTTTTCTTCGATTTCCAAGCATCCGGTGAGCCAGGTATCAACATAAGACTCAACGATAGGATATTTCTCAGAAGGTTCATCGATGTACTCTGGTTTTGTGATGTAAATCCAGAATTGAGCCGATTCTGAGTAGTAGTGACTCTCATTTCCATAAAATTTTAACTCCGTCGCCCCCACTTCTTTACGACAGTAAAATGATTCTCTCCTGTCAAAATCCCGGAGTGCTTTTTCAACCTCAGTCCCGGAAGAGTTGGACCCATCCAGTCGGAATATTGCGGCATTAAAGGCCGCTCCAGGGCGGGGATAAGTTCCAAGATAAGTCGTACTCAGGGTGGGCGAAACTCCTTTGCAGTTCCAACTACGAGCATATCCATTCAAAATTATGGGAATGTTTGGGCCAGTTCCAGGAACGGTGCGATTCTTTGAGGCGGAACTCATCAAAGAGCCATAACCGATAATGTACTGCTCTGCCCCAGGGTTTGGGGAAGGGGTACAGCTTGGGTCAGGGGTAGTAGGCTGAAAACATTTTGACATAACTAAAATTAAAATAATTAAAATAAAGTTGATGTGTACACACAAATTTTACCGTAATATCCGTGCTTGCAACAAATACCAATTTTGCAAAAAAATTAAGGCAGAGCCACAATTTCAGGACGAATTGTCCCGAAGACATTGTTTGACTCGAAGTTTTCATGGCGTTATTGTTATTTGAACAATTAAATTCTGCTGACTGGGAGTGGACTTAGTTTTACGCCATTTGCAGGGATATTTGAATTGAATGATGTGAGTAATGATTGATTAAATAAAGTGGAGTAAAGTTCGGGATGAGATAATAACTTATGAATGTTTAGTGGACACAAGTGCCTAAACCAGTTTTAGGAAACCTGTCCCAGAAACTTTAAATTCCCAGTGAGTTACCTATACACTAGATTAAGTTAATTAAATTTACATATACTGCAAATTAAGGAAAATTTGTGTCTAGTACAATACCCATGTACACCTCACTCTCCGGTCCAGAATGGAAATTAACCTGATGTAGATGAAGCATTCGATTTTTTTGTAGCAATTGGGTGAACAATTCCAAGAATCCTTGGTTAGTTGAGCTAAACATGTTAGAACAATATTCGGGAAAAGCACGCTTACATAACATAGGTATGGCAAGATTTATAATTAATTGTCGTAATTTGATCCCAATCTTGCAACCTGCATTTTTTGTTAAACATTATTTATTGCTAATCTCTTGGATGCATCGGGTTTTGTTAAACGCTTCACTAAATTAGCATAACGACATTTACGAAGTTTATGTATCGTTGCTCCATGTACATAGTTGTAGTTGTTAGAATTAACAAACAATGCAAATTGAATACCAAAGACTAAGATGAATACGACAATTCCGATTAGAAACTAATCTTATGTAGCAATATTTGCCTTGTCCAATTTATTATGCCACATTATTTGTATTAATTGACCTAGGTCTCACTAAGTAAGCATGTACTCGAGTATGCAAATTAATTCTTACTCTCTGTCTAGTATACTGCGATATTAGACAAAGAAATCATGGAAAATGTACGAACGATTTAAAATTGCTTATATTATTAGAATTTATTAACCAGGGAAATTGTAGTGCAAACTGGTCGGGTCCACATGAAAGTGTCTTGGATGTTTTCTGCCAATCTTGAGAACATGATAACCCTTACCAACCCGAGACTGATTCATAATTAGGTACCCGTGTCTGAAAACTGGATGTAACTCTCAAGAACTACTGCAGATTGCCACATTGAAATTTAGCAATATTCAGCAACATCATATAATTTAATTAAAATTATCCATTTTATTCCATGCACTACTATGCAGTATCCAGGCCCAGGCGCTTTGCTTTGTCTTCAGGTTGAGAAGATTTATTATTAAAAATATGTTATGTAAGATCTTTAGATATTATTATGCAGCCATGTCGCCCTTTATTGCAAAACAGAGCCTCACTTAGTCCGGAGGTGGCTTGGCAGATAACAACGAAGTCATTAAAAGTTTCAGACAATGGCTACCCTTGATCACAAATACGACAGCACATTTAATTCCTACTGGAAGGAAAAATCTCCATTAATTTTCCGAATAAAGGGAAGTGTCATAGCAAAAATATGGCCTCAAGTGGCCTTTGCCCTCATTTACTCCTTGGCCATTGTGTGCCTCCACAAATATTTGATTGCAATTCCACACTTTCCTCCTTCATTCATGACCGTTCTGGGTTTGGTTATTGGACTCCTCCTCGTTTTCCGGACATCCACCGGATATGACAGGTGCAATGATTGCAAATATTTAAAAAAAATGTCATTTTGAATAACTGCATTATAAGTTGCTTGCATGAAAATGCTGCAGATATTGGGAGGGTCGTAAACTTTGGTCCAACCTTACCTTCCGAGTTCGAATGATATCCTACTCCATCTGGTTGGCTGTGAAGGTGTCCTCAGAATCCAAAAGCGATGAAATTATTGAAAAACGATCCGCCATAAATCTCCTCCTAGCCTTTGCCTACGCGACCAAGAACTATTTACGAGAAGAATACTCTCACGATGCAGATGACGACATTGAAGAATTGACTCCACACCTGGACAGAATTACTTCTTCAACTCCAACACCTACAAACATATGCGATGTCCCAAAACCTAGTTCGATAAGAAGTGATACGAGCGAAAAGTCACAGAAGAAAAAATCCAAAGGCCGCGTGACCATGTCCACTCGGCGACGATCTGCAGTGGAAAAAAATAGTCCTGCCGTTAAAGAAAGAACTCATTCCTCCCTACATGCCCATGATTTCCTGACACCCACAGATATTCCTATGGAACTGGTGTGCCACTTTCTCACATACCTGTACAAAGTTATCGAGGAAAAGAAAATCAATGGAGAAACTGGGATGGTGTGCGTTATTGGTAAAGTTGCCGGCTATTTTTTTATGATTGTAATTTTGTTAAAATTGAATTTACCTTTATCTCAGCCGCAAACGATTTGACAAATACTCTCACAAATTTGGAACGAATTCAGCGCACCCCAATCCCAATGGCATACTCGATTCATTTGCATCAATGTATTTGGCTCTATATTCTTTTTCTACCGATACAATTAGTGGAAGCAATTGGTTGGTTTGTTATTCCTGGCATGGCACTCGCTTCTGTGGCACTTTTAGGAATTTTGGCAATTGGATGGGAAATTGAAAACCCTTTTGGCTACGATGACAATGACTTGCCTTTGGATGACTTTTGTGATGTAAATTGGACAAATTTATGAGATGTGCAAAATACCGAATTTAATTCAATTTGCTTGTAAACTTTCCTCAGGTTTTGCGAGAAGAGATTGAGCGTCTCATCAAGCGACCATTTCCAACGGCAGGAACTTGGATATATTCTCCACATAACAGACCCTTTGAACCGGATTGCTCTCAAACTGTGGAAGATTTACTTAAAATGTCATATCCTGATTTTGCAAATTTAGTCATGGATGGTGCTACAATTGGTGATGACGAAGGTGCAATTCCTACGCCACCTCCTCCACCCTACTCGGATTCTGATGCGATTATTAGAATTAGTGAAGCGAATGGTAGTCAGGTCACGATTGAGGTTGGAATTGAGGAAGGAGAAAACGAAAAAATTGTTCGAGAAAAAGCTACCAAAACTACTAGCGTCAACTTTGCCTATGAAGGAGATAGTGATGACGAAAACGGGGGCGACAAAGTCCAGTAAATCAAAATGAAGTTTTTTCTCCATTGAAGTGTTAAGACAACAATTATTCAATTCAGAGCGTATTGATTGAAACGGTTTATTTGAACACTTTGAAGCAGTGTAAGAAAGCCAATAACAAGATAATCACCAAAAAATGAGCTTAAGCTTAATTACTAAATGAAAACAAAATTAATCCTAATTAACAGTATAAAATCCAAAATACAGTAGCTTATACAGAATTTATTTTTAGCTCCAACTACAAGCAAATTATTTTAGCATGGAATTAAATTTGAACGACTCGAATCCGCAAAAATAGTAACAATACGAAATAAAGCAACTACTACTAATACAAGCGATTTTTAATTACGAAACAAGCCATTCAGATAACCAATTGAATATTGAATCATCTGTAAAACATTTCGATTTTCACCTGTCACTTTCTGGGAGTTGAAATGGCAAGCACGATTTTCTTTCCAATCCGAGCATCACCAGAACCACTTACACGCTTATTATAAATTATAATTTACCAGCCATGAATTAACGAAGTTATGTTTTGTAACTTGTTCATTTTACTAAGTCGAAAAACTCAAGTTAGAACATCTCAGCTCAGCCACCACCTCCACAAAGAATAATTGTGCAATTAAACCACC
>JAAXNX010003444.1:0-10710 GCA_036491905.1 Folsomia manolachei
TTACCAATTTATCATCCCCATCCAAGACATTAATTCAAAGAAGATTTGAGTAAGGGTTGGAATTCCTTTTCTGCAAGATCCGTTTTATTTTTTGTGATAACATCCACAGCGCCTTGTTGTCTCACATATTCGCAATCTTAATCCATCCACCTGTTCCTTATTCTTAAAAAGAACTGTTCATGAGGATCAATAATTTTGTAGGAAGGAAATCATTAGTGTCCCTGTTTCTGTTGGGGAAGTGTCCATTAATATCGGTGAGATTGGAATTATTTCTTAAAAGACTAGGGAAAAATGAGACGATAATTCCAAAAAAGAACGATTTTGTGTTCATTTTATTGCTAAAATTGTGAAGCTGTAGATAAGTATTTGGGTGGTTTTAAAAAGTTCAAAATGGGCCGGATATGTATTAAAGCGTGTTGTTATGTGGGATGCGTTTTTCATATTGTAAGTGAACACCAAATATTTTTGGAATTGAAATTAGTTAACAAATTTCTTTCTCTAGTTATGGGCAGCCACGCTTGTCACATTGACAGCAGTTCTGCAAAGTGATGTGGTCTCAAAAAATATTGGATTCGTAAGTTGTTTCCGAAGTGCAGATTTATTCTTTAAATTGTTTTTAGTATTTTGACAATGTCATCAAATTTCGATAATCAATCAGTCAAACTGTAATAAATACGTGAGTTTCATTATAGATTCCAAGTATTTATGATTTGGTATTCCTCTGGGTTTATGATATCGGACTATTTGTAACTGGAGTTGCAGTTTTTTGCGGTTTAGTTTGGGTAAGTTATTATAATCTTTCGTTTTTACGACATAAACTATTACACATTTTTTATATTACTTCAAAAAATAGAAACGCCAGCGTCTCCTGTCCTACGTGATAATATTTTTCCTCCTCCTACTCGTTTTTACGACATAAACTATTACACATTTTTTATATTACTTCAAAAAATAGAAACGCCAGCGTCTCCTGTCCTACGTGATAATATTTTTCCTCCTCCTCCAATCCATGGCGTTTGCCGTGGTGGTCGTAATGCTGACCACGGATCGTTTCAAACACTCTGGATTTGGTCCCATTGTTGAATCCACACTTCACGCCACGCCCAACCTGGTCGTGTCCATTATCGCTGGGATTCATTGTCTGGGCTCTTTCATTTATATAATTTTTCTTATCATTTGTATTCACAAGCTGAATGAAAAGTACTCTCCATATTGGAAATAAATAGGTTGACAAAAATATAAATCACAATATTTTCCCAAATTTCAAAAACTCCTTTTCATACTCATATCCAAATAGTTCGAAATCAAACCAATATTTTGAGTGGAGCCCTTGAATCTGGGATTTTGTAAGTTGACTAAAATATCGTTGGACTTCTTGATCTTGTGGAAGGCCTGCTCCCACGAGTTTGTGACTCCATCGTGGCGTCAGCTCGGACAGGCTGAGTTTATTAATGATATATTCCTGGTCACGACTATAAGTCTCCATTTTTGCAATGATGTCATAGTCAACTAGACAAGGGGTGCAGGAGTAGTAAGCGGGTAGCCAGTGGTCATCGGAGTACTGGAGCAAATCCGTGGATAGCAAGTAGCGTACAAATTCTTCCCAAGTTGGTTCAATTTGGGTTATACTTTTATCTTTGCGAAATTTCCGGACTATTTTCGTACCATATTTCTGGTAAAAGTGGTAAGTACCGTGTTCACGACCTGTATGGAAGGTGGTTAAAACGCTGTACAAACAACGGCAATATTGTCATAATTGGAATACATACCCACGCTAGAATTCGATAGTTTATCCCTATAAGCTGAGATCAAGCGGTGAAAAGGGTGTCGAACAACTAATAGTTTGGCAAATTGTCCTACTTCCTGGAATACAAATATTTTACATGATCCAACTTTCCTAAACCTTTTAAAATTTGGTTTATTTATTCCGGACAAACCTCATCCCCTGGTTCCTTATCCCCATAAACTTCTCTTGCCAAAATGCTCAACTGTTTTGGAGAATTCTTCAAATCCTGTTCTGAGTACCCTGCCAAAATCATCATATTCACCAACCAGCTAGTTGACCCAGCCTTGTACACGGGACAATAGGCTAAGTGTCGCTCCTTGTTCCAAAAATAGTAGGACCATAACGGGGTCGGAGGTTCCTTAAGTCCGAGATCATTACTGTTGTTGGAATGCTTATATCGTCCGAGGTGATATTTTCTGCAAACTTTATCAACTTGTTCTATTCGGGCTTTTATTTCAGTTTCAGTCTTATCAAAATTATCTGAGCCTTGTAAATTGGAGACTTGAGATTGTGACGGAGAAATAATTCCACTTCCATAACGAACCGGCACTTGATCACTAATTGTATTGGGGGCAGGATTCTGCTCGTTCTTATCATAACTGTTTGGGTCAGGTGCCAATTTGTCTTCAAAGTCGTAATGTCCGTCTTCCTTAACAAAACTTGGTTTTGATATGACCAGGGACGGAAGGGAAGTTGTGGTTATGATGTGATAAAGTGTTAGTAACGAGAGAAAAAATATGATTAGCAGAGATACTGCTAGAAGTCTTAGGTTCTGTTTTCCGAGCATGTTTCTTTAAAATTGTGGGATCAAAAATGTGTAGTAAAATAAAATCCATGCAAAACTTTTAGTAAATTTTTACACAATTTTTACAAGCAGCACAACTGAAATATAATGCTTTTGCTTAACCAACTTGACTTTTAGTTTAAAGGTGATAATATTGTTTGTTACAATATAAACAGATTCAGTCCAGTAGTGTTGGCTAGTTAGTGGCTACTTTACTTTTTACCTGAAAGTATATCCACTCAGGTTTTTTTCTTATCCGTAAAATAACCTTGAACAAGTTCATTTTCCTAATCCAACTTCACTTTCCATGCATGTGAGGTAGTTTGGCTCATGTTTTACAGTCTCACCTGTCGTTTTACATGTTGCGTTTCCTTTGTTTTATTGGATTTTTTGGAATGGTCAAAGCATTAAATGAGAAACACTGCAGGCATTCCGGAATGAAACAGTTTTTACATGAAACTGAGACAAAGTCAAATATGACGCACTTTAAGGTATTTGGACATTTCATTGTTTTTCGAATTGCTTTATTTTACAATTGCATTTATTGTAATAATACAATTAAATTGGTCGTGTGTCCGGCTATTTAGAATTCCAATATCAAGCTGTGTTTTGCTCCAATTACAACGGCATTGGTGTTGATAGTGCCTCTGCAAACATGGTTAGAAATGTAAAATACAAGAAATTCATACAGTTGCATGGAAATGCTCACCCCACTAAAGTACCCTCAGGAACAAATCCTTGAGATTTTGTGTAAACAGTTGCAGTCAGAGGAAGATTGTCAAACTCCACAAGTGCATTCACGGTTTCCTCCTCATCCCCAAAGTTGGCCAGGACAATGAATCCAGAGCGATTGTAAATTCTAGACAATCCATTTTAAAAACATTATTCAACCCAAATATACAACTAAACCAAAATCATTCGTACCTAGAAAATCCGAAAACCGAGCCCCCATTCGGCGCCTGAGTTTCCAACGACCCAAACATAAACGCTTCAGATTTTCTTAGGGTTGAAATCGATTTATAAATCTCCAAATGACTCCCATCCACTCCTGACTGAGCCTGAACGTTGACAACGGTGTAATTCTCGTTAACAGGAAGCCAAGTTTTGTTCGCCGTTGAAAAACCGGCATTCGGTGTGGCATCCCATTGCATCGGAGTTCTTTCCGGATCCCTGGAAAATAGTTCGTACCTTTCCTCACCCGCATTACATCCTGCCGGGTCGACCGTGTCAGCCCAACTAATCCAGGTATCGTTCATCCCAATCTCTTCACCATAATAGGTCACCGACGACCCAGGAAGGAGATGGATAATCATATTAAGTGGATCAACCGCAGATTCGCCAAACCTCGCAAAAACTCTGTGGTTATCATGATTTCCTACCAACCAATTTGCTGTGGCACCCTCCGGCATTTTCTCAAACCATTCGTCAACAACTTCCAGAATATTGCTGCCGTTAAAACCTGCTTTGATTCGGTTGATGAATTCGAAATTAAAGGGAAAATGAGCAATTGGTCGAGATTCATTGCCGTAGTAGAGGAATAGTTCGTCCAGGTTGGGAATCGTGGCTTCCACCATCATGCAACGTTCCTTCCCATCGGAAATTGTGTAGATGTCGATAAGACGTCGTATTTCGGCGAGGGCGTCGAGAACTTCGGGTAAATTGTAGGTGTATGGATGCAACCAGTAGCGGTATTCCTCAGGAATGGCGTCTTCGGGTCGGTCAGGATCTTCGGGTTCGTCCAGATATCGTTGATCTTCAAACATGTGAGGTACGGCGTCTACTCGGAATCCGTCGACACCAATATCCAACCAAAATTTTATTGCGGCCAGGATTTCATTGAGGACTTGTCGATTGAGGTAATTGAGATCCGGTTGTTTTTTAACGAATTGATGAAGGTAGAATTGCTCGCGGATTGGATTCCATTCCCAGGCTGATCCACCAAAGACACTTACCCAATTGTTGGGAGGAATCGCAGTTCCATTGTCGAATCCAAGGGCATCCTTCCAAACATAGTAATCCGTATATGGTTCGACGCGATGAACGGAAAGATTGAACCAAGGATGTTCGTCGCTTGAGTGGTTTGGGACAAAGTCCATCACCAATTTAATATCTGGAATGGTTACAATTTTCGAAATTTGTTGGTACTCAATTTAATTGTGTCAATTAACCTCGATCTCCTTCCTTCAACGCGTCTGAGAGAGACTGGAAGCTTTCCAAAGTCCCAAACCTTTTAAAAAAGATTTACATTTAAAAAAGATTTACCTTTTAAACTAGATATATACCTTTCATCAATGTCGGTAAAGTTGGAAATGTCGTAACCAAAATCCGCCATGGGTGATTTATAAACAGGAGAAATCCAAACAGCCTCAATTCCAAGTTCATCAAAGTAGTCCAAACGCGATTCAATCCCTGAATTTACAAAATTTCCTTCGAAATCGATCTAATTTTGTGTTTCGATTCGATTAATTTTAGACCACTCACCTGCCAAATCTCCGGTCCCATCCCCGTTCGAGTCTTGGTGAGACCTTGGATAAATTTGGTAAATTATTCCTTTCTGCCACCATTTTAACGGCTCTGGATTCTGCTTTTGTGGAATTTTCATGGTTGAAATTGCAACTAGTTGCAAACTGCAAATGCAAATTAGAAGAGAGACCTTCATTTTTGAGTCTCTTGTAAAATTCAAAATTTTATGCTGTATCCAGACAAACTGCCTTTGGAATCGGTGGACATAAAGTGACCAGAAATTTATATGTAGAAACCTTATGAAGCCGTCAATTACCGATAATTTATCTGTACACATTGTTCCACGCTATCATTTCATGGAAATCGATTAGCGTCGGTGTCATGATTATCCTGAAAAGAAAAAAGGTGACAAGATAAACTGCCAATTTATTAAAGTTACACAGTTAGATACACGGTAAAGTAATTGTCAAACACAAGTATCATATTGGCAAATATGTGATTTGCACAAATTGAAGTGTCCATTAAATTAAGTGATTCAACTGTGTCATAGGCTCATATTGAAGAAAAGAGCCTGCCGATTTAACTGCAGTAATGTTTGCTTACTTTTCGATAAGATGACAATCTAATCTCCGGAAATTGGCGACTTTCCAATCTTTCAAAAGTTTGTGCCATGCATTTTGTCATTCCTTGAAAGGCTTTCCTTGATAACTGCACAACAAAGATCCTGTAATGATGATATGATCATGATCTAAGACACATTTTCATAATGACCACGATAACATGAAAAAGGCCAAGGCCTAAAAGGTTATCATGTTCATATGCTCAAAGCAAATTCTATGATTGAGACTTTCAGCCTCATTCAGTTTTGTCTCAATTTCTCACATTTCGGGAAACCTCCGAAACTTTCACTTTCAACAAACAGGTGAGCAGCCAAATAGACAAGTATTAAATTAGCTAATCCTCCAAAACCCGTAGAATTTCCTTACATGAAAGATATCATTTTTGTGACATATTTTATTGCAATTTCTAATATTTTGCAAGGGTCCGGAGGAGAGACACTTGAAATGGCGGCCCCCATCGGGAAACAATTAGCAACTTTGGGTGGAGGATGTTTTTGGTGAGTTGATTTGATTTTGTTACGAATTTTAAACATGGCTAATTATGAAGATAAGTCACTTGTTGAGACTCTGTAAATAATAGTTGTCCGTTTTTAACTGTAATTTAGGTGTATGGAAGCCGTCTACAGTCTTACGAAAGGGGTGGATAAATCCACTTCCGGATATATGGGAGGAACCAAAGACAATCCCACTTATAAAGAGGTTTGTACACAAATTGAGGGACAAATGTAGTTGTAGTATTTCATTTAAAAGATAGTTTTGTAATTTTAATTGTATTGAATCTACAAAATTAGGTTTGCTCTGGTACAACCGGCGCCGCGGAGGTGGTTCAATTGACTTTCGACCCGAAGGTCGTGACTTATGCGACCTTGCTCGAAATATTTTGGAAAGTTCATAATCCAACTACACTCAATCAACAGGTGCGACACGATTATAATATTTTGATCATTCAGAAGACACAATTTCTTTCCTTTGAATAGGGCAACGATATCGGAACGCAATACCGGAGCGTGATATTTTATCACGACGAGGAACAGAAAAGGATTGGACAACTCTCCAAACAAGCCGCTGTCGAAGCCAAGTTATATTCGGATCCAATTGTTACTGAAATCGTTGCAGCGTCGAAATTCTACCCAGCCGAACCCTATCATCAAGACTACTACAAGAACAATCCAAACCAAGCTTATTGCCATACCGTTGTGGGACCGAAATTGAAAAAATTCAAGGAATTATTCAGAGAAAAGCTCAAGTGAGACGGATACAGTATGCCGTTACAAATTGAAAGATCAAAATTCTAAAACAAATTAAGAAACATGTCAAATTTGTAGGGAGGATGCTCTTAAGGAACCTTCCAAATGCGGAATTGTTTAATCAATCCCTTTTTTAATACTGGTGCAATAAATTTTCATTCATTCATTCTATTCCGTAGCACTTGTAGTAGAAGACACATTTTCCGCGGATTTGTTGCTCTGAAGTTTTGTCGACTCGTCTAGTTCAAGCAATGTTTGTTTTCTGGATGCCACATCATCTTCAAACTTGACCTGGAATAACTCCGAAAAGGTCGGCATAACTTTGGCTCGATTCAATTTTTTGACCATTGGATCATCTTCCATTTCCTTGAGACGTCTTGCATTTGCTCGCTTCAATTCTTTCATGATTCGATTATTTTCAACGCCATCCACATCTAGAAGAGGTAGAACTTGATCAATTTTAGCAATTAAAAATAAATATTCGCAATTCCTCACCCGTTACTGCCAACTTAGCCGCCCGAACTTCCTTATAAAGCTCAATCTTATCTAGTTCCAGTCCCTTTTTTCGACAACTCTCAATCTTCTGTATGATTCTGTACACCTGCAGGGCGACGGCTTGTCTCAAAATGGATTTTCTTCGAATAAATGAGGATTGATTTTGATAGATTATCTCCTCATTCATACTCCCACCCTCGTCGACATTGGTTATGGTCGCAACAATCTTTGCCCGCGTCCTGACCCGGTCTGTTAGGTCATAGTAGCGTTGTATCACCACAATTGAGGCGATAACGTTAAACAGGAGGATTAGTAAAAAGTTCCCAACCATTTTCAATTGTTCCGTTTGGTTGATAAAACGAAACTGCATGAATATTTGGAAGGCTTTGTAGGAAATGTGGACGGCTTGGGCGAAAATAAAGGCCAGACAGAGACCTGCATTATCCGACGTATCGGCGAAAAGGACGCAGGCGGACATTAGGGCGTGAAATATTTCGATAAAGAATTGAATCTCGTTCGCCTTCTGAATGACTTCCATACAATTGTAGACTCCTTGAAGGTGGTAAACTTGCAGCTTGGCTTCTTGGAGGATGATTTTGAAGCTGGGGATGGGACAGTGTTCCGAACAGTTATCGCAGGACAATGTTTATGTTGGCCTTATCAAAACTATTTCCGGGCTTACCTATCCACCCACGCGTATAAAAAGAGGAACAGTATTGCGGCATGATAAACCACGGTAAAAGCGCAGGTCACCTTATGACCTCGATCACGCCGCAGTTTTTCAAGTCTTGATCTTTCTTTTTTCCTCAGATACTCTTTGGTCGGACGATCTTCATCCTCCCACGCGTTATGTTTTCCTTTTTGACCTGTGGAGTCACATCAAAAATAAGAATAGTGTCACAATATTATTGCGGATATCAATTTGGCTAATTCTTTAGTAGGGCGATCTTCATCCTCCCACGCGTTATGTTTTCCTTTTTGACCTGTGGAGTCACATCAAAAATAAGAATAGTGTCACAATATTATTGCGGATATCAATTTGGCTTATCTGCACTCACTCATCAGCACAATATGCGCGGCTTCATAGTGTTGCATGGGATCCGTGAAATCATCCTCTTCATAATCCAGAAGTCCAGCTCCCTCAAAAACGTCCATGGTATGTTTGGATCTTTCGGATAACGCACTTTTTCGCTTATCCTTCCGTCCTTCGTCACCATGTAGGTCTGTGGATGACCTCTCCTGATCCCGGTGACCTTTCTTAACGGTAGAACGAGGGATAAGGTGGCGACTATCTGCTTTGTGGAGATCTTTCATAGGAATGTCGCCACTTGCTCGGCGTTTGAAGTCGAATGCTGGTGCGGTAGAGAAACGTTTCCGAGCTGGAAGACTGGGGAGGGAAGAGTTGCTTTCGGATTTAAGCGTTCCTCCATCAGAGGCGGAGGATGCTTTGTCGGGAACTTGTAACTTGTTCGGCATGATGAAGACGATTTCAAAAAATGTTGGAAAGATGTAAAAAATGCAGAAGAGACTCTTGACAAGTACAAAAGGGAATGGTAAGGTGAGGTCCCCTAAATTACTTGGAACTAAACCAAACTAATTTGAGGTTTCAACTTTTCCCATGACAAAAGATTTTTGAAAGGTCAAAGGTTGTCAGATTAGAACTTATCGAAACAAAAAACCAAACTGCATGCAACTGGGACTTGGATGTCTGCAACGACGGCGTGTCTGGATTTTTAGCAAGGTTTAATAGGTAGTATTGTACAGGTAGGAGAAGAAGACGTCCACAATTTCTACTTGAATTGTTACGATTATACACAAAATAGTTTGTTATAAATGTGTGCTTATCATGGACTTATCATCAATTGAAAGTTTTTATGAAACTTGTTTCGTAATTGAGATTTTTGATAAAATTGAGATTTTATTCGGTGAGGCGTGTATCATAGAGTAGGCTTCGAAGCGGGCGGCTTGAATTGGATTGGAACAAGGTGGAGTACTTTTTTTGGCCAGTTTCAACTTCTTATCCCTCTTCGATAAGCCACAAGAACTAAGATAAGATGGCGAACTTGGCCTCAAAGGTGCCGGAGATGGCTGGAGGTAAGGTTTGGTCCTAATTTTTGAATGGGGTCCTGTTCTTTGATTTGTTTGTTTGACTAATTTACTAAATGTGATATATTTAAATTTAAGTGTTTAAAAATTAGATTTGATTTTAAATTGATAAGTTGGGTTATCCATTCACTGTTAGTAGTTTAAGTAATACTAATTCAAATAGTGATGGGTTCGCTATGCTTAAAACCGGAAACAAATCATTTTAAACTGTAATCTCTTCTGAATCTGAGGCCGAAGCCGAACCGGTCCAAAGTTCACATTTGCAATCAATTTGCTTAATTAGTCTGCTCTGGAATGGATATCAATTTTAACCTTATCATGTGGCAATTATTGTAATTTCCAAAATTTTATATTTACAGCAATGCTCCAAGCAGCCAAGCCCAAACTCGCAGTTTTCATGAAGTACGCCAAAGTAGAGCTGGCCCCACCCACCCCAGGGGACATCCCACGAGCCCTTGGTGGAATTCGCAATATCATGAGTTCCTTCCGTACGGGCCGATACAAGCAGCTTACCGTTAAGGTGGGTTATCATTGCGTTATCTTATTTGTAGCGATACTCACACAAATCAGTTCTAATGAATGTTTCTTTAATTGTAGGAAGCTTGGTTAAACACCCTCGTCGGAGTGGAGATCGCTTGTTGGTTCTTTGTCGGTGAATGCATTGGAAGACGCCATTTGATCGGATACAAAGTTTAATTTCATTTAGATAAGTAGATAACTAATTACAAATTCGAGTGTAAATTTCCCAAATCATTTAGTCATTACACCATTCATTCGAAAGTATAATAAGACCCACAGGTTTCAGGGATGGTGGTTGTGAAATTGTCACTCTGAAGTCAAAATATAAGTTGTAATGATTGCGTAGAAAATAAAATCTACAAAACATAACCTTCCTTTGCTTCCGTCTTCATTATTTACATGAAACATTAAATCCACTCATTTTTACGTGGTGGAGAAAGCAAACTCTTTTTTGCCATTTCTTTCAGTTCCAGTTTCAGCCTTGCTATTTTTTGGCATTTGAGAATATCCTCCATAAAATATCCAGTATTCGGGGACAAGCATTTTCGCCCGGAGTTGGGATGCCGTTTTGGCAGCAAAGCTTCGGGGACGGAGTGAATGGGTTTAAGTAAGAATATTGATCCAACTTAAATTCCTCGGCTAGAATCGCTTACTTGCCAAAATCATGGGTTCTTTCTGCAATTTTCTATT
>JAAXNX010003445.1:0-10709 GCA_036491905.1 Folsomia manolachei
CGTGTCTAGTTATTTTCTTGCTCGTCTACTGCGCCCTAATTGTGGTGTTGATGCAGCCACTGATCCACTTCGAAATGTTGGTTGGACAGTTCAGCTTCAAAGGAGAGTGGGGATTCTCTTATCTCCATAGATTAGCCTGGGGTAAGTGGTGGATAGTTTGGTAGTTAGTATCCAAAATAACAATCCGTGTAATCTCTGGTTTTAAGGATTTTGTTACGCCCTTCTCTTCGTGAACATGGTGTTTTCCACCCTGCAAAACAGTATTTGTGGTCTCACCAGCTTGTACGCGGTTCAAGGACTCCTGACCCGTGGACCAGGGGAGTGTGACCCTTCCTGGGGCAACAGCAGTAATTGCATCCCGTATTCTGCCCTCGAGTCCAAAACTGTGGCCCGGGCTCTGGCGGACAGACGCCGTTTTCTGGAAGGAGTCAAACATAACGAATCCATCGACTTGAGTTATGATCCTCTCTTCTCGGCTCAAGTCTACTTGTCCACGGAAATATTCTTTGGGTGGGGAAGATGTCAAATTCATTACAGTTTTGAAGTTTATGAGGTAAAAACTTATTTGAGGCTTTATTTTTGCAAGGTAGTCTTCAAGTGGCTAGCTGGAAAGACAAACCGGATGAATACCACGCGAATTATGTTATTTTAGTCGCCATTATTCTTGTACTCATGATGCCTTCCGCCATCCAAACACATGCCATCTCCATTCTGTCGAAGGTAATACTTAATTGCAAAAATCTTATTTTTTTGGCAAATTGTGTGACTACTAAGACGATGGTTTGGTTCAGATTTGGATGAATTTAGCTTGTCTCCTTCCCCTCTTCCTTGTCCTAGTATTCGGCCACCAATACATTTTCCGTCGAGATGATAAAGACTCCTGTCTATTTTTCTGACTTTAAATGGGACAGACTCTCAACCCTTGTGGTGCGTGGGTCATAATTGCTTCTGGTAGCTTAACTATTGTCCCTAAATGATTATATATTGATTCCAGTTTTGGTGTGACGCCTTTGAAATGGCGTTGTCCACGGTGGGCGTGGGATTTGGTAGTTTGATTCGGATCTCGTCCCGGAATGAGTTTAAGTTTCAAGGATTGCGACGTCTTTCTTGGATTATCTGTTTTTCCACGATGATCTTCTGCTCGTTGAGTGCCCTCATCGTTTTTACGGAGCTTGCCATTATTGGGAGACATTCCGGAGCGAAGGACTATGTTGATGTGTTGGCTGGTGCAAATTTTGGCGTGTCCTTTATCTGCTTATCTGGAGCATTGATAAAAATTGGACCTATCTGGATAATGACTGCTTTCTTTGGGTGGATAACCCTCTTCAATTTCTGGGGACTGGTGAGAAATATGCACTTATTTCCTATCCTGTACAGCTTCAGCTTATTGACTTCATTTTATTAACCCCACAAGATGGTCACGTCCCAGATGGGAATAACTTATTTGACCCACTGGATCCCAATCAGGAATATGCGAATTCAGTACTTTCTCAGTTGGATGATAACCACAATTGCTCAACTCTTGATTATATCCCTCTATATCTACCACGTACTTTCCTTGTTTTAAATAAGTGATCCTATTCCGAGTTGAAATAAGCAGAAGGGTTTTTTTTGTCGTAGACACAATTCGCCGAGACGGACTCTTTCGATCTATTCGGTGGGAGTGGGGCTGCCTGTGTCATGCTCGCTGTGGAAATGGGGATTGCATTCATCATTTGTGGCTATAGGGTAGGTGGTCGATTAGTTGCTTTTCAAATATTATTTTTCGGACGGAGGATATATACTTAATCAAATTGGTCTCATTATTTGCAGGAATTTATGACGGACATTGAAATAATGCAGGATATCCCGATGACCTTTGCATTCCAAGCTCAGATGAAGTATTGGGCACCTTACGTAATTCTTGTGAGTAGCGTAGCTAACTGATGTGTGAGTTGTGAATTGATCATGATTTTTTGGTTGTCAGGTGGCCTATTTTGTAATTGCAATTTCCTGGTTTCTGGATCCACCTCGACACCAAAGTCCCGAGTTGGTGGATGGAGTTGAGGTCAAGCGTATTAGCCAATCTACATTTTGGTTGGGATTCATAATGAATTTTATACCTATCCTCCTCCTACCCTTGGGTGCCTATTGGGGATTTCGGAAGAGTCGAAAGGTATGGGAGGGCTTTGGCCTTTAGAAGACATTGGTCACTTATTTCTTTACAACATTTGTTCATGCAGAAAGTTGCCCCTGTTGATGTTGACGTCAATAGCAAAATCGTGGAGAAAAAGACAGGAGTTAAGAATTTCTGGAAAAGCCAGTCTCGTTGGAAAATGCGTCGTGGTGGAGTCATCAGTCGCAACGCCACAGCCCTCAATACCCCCAGGTCACGCTGGTAAGTCCAATGCTGGCCAAATCCAAAACTATTTGTTTAAAAAGTCTTGACTTGTGTATTGTTTCCTCGACAGGGAAATATTTTATGACCCCTCAACTGGTGGAACGGGACTGTTGGGGGATAAACTGGCCCAGTTCGAATTGCGAATGGCCTACGACGCCCATACCCAGTTGAGAGATAAGCTGAGGAAACTCCATACATTCCTAAGAGCCAGATTCAAATGGATTAATGCCATGGACAAAATTGTAAGTCACTTATTTGCCAAATTTTTATGGGTCTGTGAATTAATGAATGGTAATACTGTACTGTGCAGTTAGATAAACAACCTCTAAGGTCCTTTGCAACAGTGGTCACAAGTGTCCAACGGAATGAAGAGTTGGAAATAACGGAGCTAGAATTGTCCCTCATTCGAAGAGTGATACTATCCTCTTCCACCATTAATCTGGCCCCTTGTGCTCTCCGACAAATAGGAACCCTAAAGAGAATGAAGGACAAGGAAACCCTTCTTCTCGATCGTCTTTTGGACTCGGCCTCCGTTCGCTCAGACGATGAAGATTCTGAAGAGGATTCGGAGGACGAAGAGGAACATCCCCACACCCACCCGCCCCAATTTCATCCTAAACGGGTGTCTAGTGTGGACTACACCTTTGATCCATCTGCATCTGCAGTTCATTCCACCTCCAGTATGGAATCCGGCGTGACCTCGGCCTATCAAAGGGTTGTCGGAAAACCTGTGAAAACAGAACAAGAACTGAAATTGGATATTTCGATCAGAGTTAGGCGGGCATTAGGTAAGCTCTAATTTCCTGACATTATGTCAGTGACATATTGAAATTGTCCTACTAATCACAATATTTTCTACAGATCTTCCCTATTATAAGGAACTAGCAGAACTTTGGCGTCTGCGGAAAGAGAGATTAGCCAAGCTCCGAGGTCATATTCAACGGTTCGATCCCCCTCCACAGGAATTCTTTATCACAATCCAGATAACGGACAAGGTGAAGAGGAGTGTTCCAACTCCACCATTTCAAACTGGGATCCGTGTCATCCTACTTCCATATCGGAACCATTTTGTTCTCAAGAAACTGCCCACGACACCCTTCCGTCCCCCAATCGTATTCACGACACACTCCGCCCTGGCTAGATTCCGACAAGGAAGCAACTTACAGGATAAGGTGTTTTCTCTGGCTATAGCCACTCTTAAACGGAAATGGGCCTCGGGAGTTGAAGGTGGTATGTCGAGAAAGCTTCGACACCGCCTCCGAGCCCCACCCAATCGGACATCGCTCCTAAATCACCTACAAGACGACGTCTACTCCTTTATTGAACCCCACAGAACCTGTGTCATAGTGTTGGACGAAGAGAAACTTGGCCGAGAACTGAAAAACCTTCCTCACGGCGACAAATGGCGATGGTTAACTCCAACCCTGAGAAGAAAGACGGTCCTTCCGCCTGGTGTCCTGGAAGCAGCAGCTGCACCACCCATCTATTCCTGGAACTATGAGGAAGTCACAATTGCAGGACTGTTGGGTAAAGAGTTGGAGGAGGAGAAAAGGGAGGAAATACTTTTAGAGGCGTCTGATATTTTGTGGCATCCTTCCGGAGAGGGTGAGCCATTTTTCAGACCTCTTCCTGAAACTCTTAGCTCAGCTCCCATTCCTCACCTGCCCCATCAACATCTTCACCATTCTACCCCGGATGAGGTCAAGGACGCAGTCAAAAAAGCGATTAGGAGAAAGACAAAGGGTCCTGGGTCACACTCAGATTCTGGAGATTCCTCCAAGGACTCCCTATCCTCGGATCCGATGGCATTGACTGAGGCTCGATTGGCGACGCTGGTGGGTCGTCCACAGACTGCTTACTCCCACCTTCCCCTCGCTAGTGCCCCCCATTTGACGGAGAAAGGATGGAAGAGGAGAAAGGAAGAAGTGCATAATGCTAAAAGATCAACAGTTTTCCGACCCGGAGGATTTCCTTACTTCCTGTCCCATCCTGATGTCACTGACACTGGAGAAGTTCCACCAATTTCCATTGCCCGTGCGAGATGGCTCCTCGCCACGGATAAGATTATGACACTCAATCATATGGCGAAAGGAAGACGGTCCGCGACATGGGAGTGGGACGATACTGATCTCTTTATGCAACCCTTGTTTGAACTCTCCCTACCTTCCAGTGACGCTAGTCGTAAGTATATTCGATTCGATTCTTGTTCTAAAATGACTGCCATAAAACCTTACTTTGATTAACCACAATTCCATCCAGGGTTTTCAATGGACACACGGGGTAGTGTCGCTCAAAGCCGTTCTGTTGTAGGTGGGTTATTGTCTTTGATATTAAAATTCTGCCATTTCGAAACCACAGACTTGATTATAAATGGTTTCGTACTTGTAGTTTTCAGCAACCTAATGAATGACTACAACCAATATCGATATCATTCTGAAGGATTGACGCTCGTCATTAAGAAATTTGAAAACATACACAGACACGAAAGGAGTCGAAGACAGGCCAGGGGTAAAGATTCATAATATCAATCGTTGGAGAACCTATATATTGATTGATTAATCTTCTCTGTAGGAGACCACATGGTGGACAGTACGACAGATGTGCAACCGTCGCCGGACGATGATTCTCCAGACACAGAAATGGAGATTGGAGCCAGTGCAGCCACCTTGAAGAGGAGAACTAGCGCCGCAGGGGGTGGACCTAGTAGTAGAACAAGGAAAAGGAAAAGTTCTGGAGTTAAGCATAAGAGTAAAGTTAGAAAAGTGAATAGGATTAAAAACATGCCGCAAAGATATGGGCCAGAATAAATGTGGGATGTATCTACAAATAAATACTGGAACTGAAATAAATCCAGTTATTTTTATTATTTCCTTGTTTTAATTTTAATCTGAAGTTCATTAATGAGTTCCTGTTTTTCCGCAATCTTGTCATTCATAATTGCTAAATGTTCACTTAACTCGGTGAGCTGTGTCTCGTAACTTCCCTTGGTTAACTCCAACTCCTCCCTGAGCTCACCTTCCCTTTTGAGAGATGTCCCCAGTTGTTGTTGGAGGGCGTGTCGGGTTCCGCAAGACTTTGTGAGCAGGGTTCCCATTGCTTTGCACTAAAATAAATACAAATAATTTATTTATTCGATGTCCCCAACAAGAATTGTTCATCCTTCCTACCTCTGCATGGAAATGAAGGGCTTGAGAGTCGGCGTACTGAAGGAGGCCTACGAGTTCATTAATCTTCCCTAGTAAATGCTCCTTGACCTGGATCTCATACGAGCGTCGTTCGACCAGATTCATGTCGTCATTCGTTCCCCCTTCCGTATTCAAAATTTCCATTTTCCCCATCAGATTACTGACAGGCTCAATTGTTGGCGACGTCACTTCGGAGCAGGTCAACAACAGATCCTCCCTCCCAATACTTTTTAAGATTTCTTTGCACTCCTCCCATTTCTACGATTGGAAATTACAACATAAATCAATAAATGTGGGAGAAATACATAAATTCATCACAAATTGTTAACACACCCTTGAAATCCTGTCATATTTCATTTTGAGGAGTTGGTATTCTAACGCCCAGAATTCCTTTTGTTGGGCGGAGGCCTTTAATTTTTCGAGTAAATCTGGTGGAGGTGATTCTAACTCTGCTTCTAATTCCTCCTCGGCATTATTAATATTACTTTGAAGTAGATTGGAAGAGGAATCACCTGCAGAATCAGGGACTGACTTATCCGCCGATGAGAGAAATGGGTTCTGCTCATCAGAGGCGTTGGAAGGGTTTGGAATATGAACGGGAGAAGCTATCCTTTCCTTCATTTGTTTGACTTGTTCCTTATATGCTTCAATCTCATCGTAACTGTTTTGCAGGGCGAAGGTGAGGCTGTGATTATCTGATTTTAGGGAGGTGAGCTCGCTCTAAGGACAGACAATAAACAATTTAAATATCCTCCAAAAATTATCTTTGACCGACTTGCGAGAATGAGTTCCTTGTGAGTTTCCTCATTGTCTAAAGACTCCAGTTGCGACCTTAGCGTCTCAATTTCAAAATTAGAAGACTGCTCGAGATCGGATAGCTGTGGGATAAGGAGACACCATTAGAATCCTTCATTTTAGACCTCAGAACAAACCAAATTTTGTCATACCTGCTTTTGTAACTTCATATTCTCCTCAATTTTAGAAATGAGTTCATAATCTAGAGGTGTGGATGAAGTGTCGGGATGATTTCCAGCTGCAGCGTCCTTGGAATGCTTGCCCCTTCCGCCTTTGGACGCGGACAATTGTCCCAATTCTGACTGCAGGACACCGATCCGCTTTTCCAACTGTTTATTCCGGAAATTAAGAGAGTCCACTTCCTGCTCCAGTTTTCTTAGAGATTGGTCCTTTACTTGAAGGGATTCTCCTAGCTCTGCGCTTTTTGCTTGCTCATCAACCACGCCTCGTTTCAGGACGGGGACTTGGGCTCGCAACTATTTAATTAGATCCAACAATTAACACTTTACTTAATTAATTACTTAATTATTGCTAAAATCATGCAAACTCTTCTGTCTCACACGTACCTTGGCGTATTCCGTCGCTAATTTATTATATTTTGTGACCAGACTGTCCGTCGGTGTGGAAGAAGGTGGAGCTGTGGAGGACGCCATGTCGAAATTGGCGAATAATTAGCAAATATTGACAGATTCCTCCCCCGGGGGAAGTCTGGGATGAGACATAGAGTCATTGCCGCGTCCAGCTGAGCCACGTAAGCTTCTCACTTGTGTCTGTCAGTCACTACTTTCGGCAACGTCAACACGAAGGGAGGGACACTTTCTAATTTGTACTTATCTGGTTGCTTATCTGGCTGACCCTTACACACATATTGGAGCACTGAGACTCGGTAGAGTCGCCATCCGGCCCCAGTAGAAATGTCGACGTACGCAGAATTCATTCAAAGTCAAGAGGAACGAGATGGTAAGGAAATTAAAATACATTTGTTCTTGTAAAATCTTACCTTATCAATTATGATCCTTATCCTCAGGGGTTCGACTCAGTTGGAATGTTTGGCCCAGCAGTAAATTGGAGGCGACAAGATTAGTTGTTCCTTTGGGATGTCTTTTCACTCCTTTGAAGGAACGAAATGGTAGGTTTGCAACTATTTACTTTAATTGTCTCGTAATGGTGAAATTAGTTAATTTGTAAATGTCTGTCTCTCTTTGTGTAGATCTTCCTCCAATTGCTTACGATCCCGTGCTCTGCACCCGACCAAATTGTCGAGCCATCCTGAATCCACTTTGTCAAGTCGACTACCGAGCAAAGTTCTGGGTTTGCAACTTTTGCTTCCAGAGGAATCCCTTCCCCCCTCAGTATGGTCAGATGACGGAGCAATGTCAACCTGCGGAACTTATTCCTCAGTTCTCCACGATCGAGTACACCATCACCCGAGTTCAAGTGCCTCCTCCCGTCTTCCTCTACGTGGTGGATACCTGTTTGGACGATGATGAGTTGGTGGCCCTTAAGGAATCCCTTCAACTCAGTCTCAGCCTCCTTCCAGCCAATGCTCTTATTGGAATTATTACTTACGGGAAGATGGTGGCTGTCCATGAAATTGGGGGTGGAAATGAAGGGATTAGTAAAAGCTATGTTTTCCGAGGGACAAAGGATCTCACGGGAAAACAACTCCAGGAAATGTTGGGGCTTACAAGGGCCGTGGGTCATCCAGGTCAGCCAGTTGGTGCACGACCTGGACAACCAGTTGGACAGCAGGGACAGCCTGTTGCTCCCGTGAATAAGTTTCTGCAACCCCTTTCTGCTTGTGATATGCAAGTCACGGATTTGTTGGGAGAGTTGCAAAAAGATCCTTGGACCGTGCCGCAGGGAAAGAGGCCCCTTCGATCGACTGGAGTTGCCTTGTCCGTTGCGGTGGGCTTGTTGGAGGTATGTTTCATTCTTAGTAACTAAATATTATGTCCAATATCATTGACTGATTGAAATTATTCTTGATCAGAATTGTTATGCGGGTTCTGGAGGCCGGATCCTTCTATTTTGCGGAGGCTCATGTTCCCAGGGACCAGGTCAGGTGGTGGACGATGAGCTAAAACATCCCATTCGATCCCATCATGACATTGAGAAGGATAACGCAAAATTTATGAAGAAGGGGATGAAACATTATGAAACACTCTCGTCTCGAGCGGCTGCCAATGGTCATGGAATCGATATTTATTCCTGTGCTTTGGATCAGACGGGACTTTTGGAGATGAGATTTTGCTGCAATATGACAGGGTAAGTACTGGTGTTTGTATAAAAATTTGGTGCATTTTTGAACTAGATATAATAATTTTTGAACTCCTTCCGTTCTTCCAGGGGTCACATGGTCATGGGTGACAGCTTTAACTCAACCCTGTTTAAACAAACTTTTCAACGCGTGTTTAATCGGACAGAGAAGAATGATTTGAAAATGGCATTTAACGCCACTGTGGAAGTCAAGACGAGTCGAGAGCTCAAAGTTTGTGGATCTATAGGTGCCTGTGTGAGCCTTGGGGTGAAATCCGGATGTGTCTCCGAAACGGAGATGGGTGTGGGTGGAACTTGCCAGTGGAAATTTTGTGTCATTGATCCTTCCACTACGGTCAGCATGTTTTTCGAGATTGTGAATCAGGTAAGAGCGTTTGAACCCTTTAAAAGCTTGTTTTGTGAAATGATTCATAATTTTGACATTTTTTGCACAGCACGGCGCTCCAATACCACAGGGTGGTCGGGGTTGTATTCAGTTTATTACGCAGTATCAACATGCCACCGGGCAACAGCGTGTTCGTGTCACAACCATTGCGAGAAAGTGAGCAAATGATGTTTTAAATTTGAATATGCAGTTATTTGGAATTACCAACTGATACCTTGTAATTTTATTATTGCAGCTGGGCCGACGCCACAGCCAACCTGTATCACATATCCGCCGGATTTGATCAGGAATGTGCTGCCGTGTTGATGGCGCGGCTTGCAGTTTTCCGTGCGGAGTCCGCTTCTGATGAGGGCTCCGACGTCCTCCGTTGGGTTGACAGAATGTTGATTCGTCTTTGTCAGAAGTTTGGAGAATACAATAAGGACGACCCTGCCAGTTTCCGGTTGGCCGAAAACTTTACTCTCTACCCACAATTTATGTTCCACCTGAGGAGGAGTCAATTCCTACAAGTTTTTAATAATTCACCTGATGAAACTACTTTCTATCGGTGAGAATAATTTTGTTAATTAAAAATATTACATTTACAAAAGGTTGAAAATTGGGCTAATTAATATGTGATTTTCAGAACAATGTTAAATCGTGAAGACCTCACACAGTCGCTGATAATGATACAACCCATACTGTACAGCTACAGTTTTAACGGACCTCCAGAACCCGTGTTGTTGGACACTTCTTCCATTCAACCCGATCGAATCCTGCTCATGGACACTTTCTTCCAAATACTTATCTTTCACGGGGAGGTGAGTGTTGTAATTTATATAGATTTGAAGTTATTTGTGCTGCGATTGTAGAGGACTCATTCATTAATGGCAAATAATTATTGTGAATATAGACAATTGCGCAATGGAGAGCAGCAGGATATCAAAGTTTACCGGAATACGATAACTTCCGGCAACTGCTGGAAGCTCCGGCTACAGATGCTCAGGAACTCCTTATAACACGATTCCCTGTCCCTCGATATATTGATACGGAACAGGGAGGTTCACAGGTAAGCCACAAACCCAGTGGGACGGGTCCAGTTAACATTTAATTTGAGATTAATTAATAAATTTCTATTTCAGGCTCGTTTCCTTTTGTCCAAAGTCAACCCATCCCAAACTCACAACAACATGTATGCATATGGTGGAAATGTAAGTTCTTGTAGAATTAGTATTGCATGAATAATGTGGATTTTGAATATGCCCTGATTTTGTGAATTTTTTAAATTTTTATTTCATACTAATTTGTTGGCATGATTTGCGCTGCAACTGATTTGTGTTATTCCTTTAAAATCATAACCACGACCGATACCTACCCCACCCATCGCTTGGTACGGCTGTTTGAATTTGACCTGACGTTGCAATTTTGTAGATACCCGTACCCAATCAGCAGTTTACTGGGGTAGGAATTATTTATTTTTACTTAATTTAATTAACTTTTACTCAATTTGCTTTATTTAGTTTGTTAATTTAATGATTATGATAAATTATTATTCTATTTTTTCTGGATGCTTTTAAAATATTTGCCTTGTATTTTGTTTGACAGGAGGGTGGAGCTCCCGTGCTAACGGACGACGTGTCCCTCCAAGTTTTTATGGAACATTTGAAAAAGTTGGCTGTGTCATCAACTGCGTAACTAAAATTGG
>JAAXNX010003446.1:0-10708 GCA_036491905.1 Folsomia manolachei
AATACGAGGCTTCAAGTTAAAGGATGAGGTTATATTTTCATTCCTGGTTTACTTACACATGCCATCCTTACAATTGGAGTGGAATGGTTTGCTTGTGTCTGACCAAATGTTTGTATCTCTTTCTGTAAAAGTAAAGGACACATGAATGGGCTGGCTTTGGTTGTCTGTAAAACATTGTAGTTGGATACTTTAGTATGCAAACTACGCTTAATGAAATGGATGGTTGGTTGATGATTTTGTTTGAACCAGTTCAACTTTAACCATCAAGTGAAGTGTTTGGCTTGGTTAAGCTGACCAATTAACAAACTTTACTTGGTTGCATGCTGTGGTATACAGTGTCATTCTCATCTTCTTCCGCATTTCAACGTGGTTTGTCCTGTGGTTGTGATTCACAACTTGTGAATGACATGGAATAATTTGGGCAGACACATGCACACTGGCGACGGACTGTACTCTGGGCAAGAAAAAGTGATTTTAATGAGGTAGGCAACGAGTTGGGATGATTTACTGGCCAGGATAAGGAGACGCCTTAAGAGGAGACAACGTTGAGTGTGCAACGAAATAAGAGAACAAGATCAAGAAGTGGTTGGTAATTAGGTAATTGATTGCATGAGCTATAACCAGATAGGAGTGGAGTAGATGACATAATAAGTATTCATATGCTAAGATATTGTCATTATAATGACAAGTGTGGCTGACTTGTAATTTGTTGGAAGGTTATATAGCTGCAGAGCACAGATTTAGTGGTATGGAAAGCTTTGCTTGGTTGTTCATCTGCAGGCGTAGTTTCGTTGAAGATTGTCTTGTTATGATGGAAGACGCACACTCAGCAGTAAAGCCGTAAAGCACAGCCTCAAGTCATAACTTGTCGTTTGTTATTGGTTAATTACTACTCTGGAAGAAACTCCGAAGCAGGGGCAGCTGGAGGCTTTATCTCGTAAATTTTGTGATATTTGGACAAGTGGCAATTTAAAAAGTTAAAAAGATTCCAAAATAATATGCAACTGAAGTAACAAAGTGTTATCTTTTCCAGAAATCCACCCACCCGACCTTTCCGTCAGCAGTCGCAACCTCAGCCTTCAAGACCAAGTTATGATAAGCTCAGTGATCCAAGTTCCTCCAGTAATTTACCATCTTCTCCTCACACGCTAAGAAGACACGCTTCGGGACCTTCTCCAAATAACGGGGTATCAGCAAAAGGACTGCAACACAGACGTCAAACGTCCTTGGACTCGCATCTGGAGCCTGCTGTAATTACTAGAGACCAAGATGTGAGCGAGTCAGTGTCTCCAGAAAAGGATGAGGTTGAACTTGAGCCCAAAATCAAGAACGGTGAAGATTCTCCGGATGGGAGGAGTCCACAAGAGTCAGAACTTGGGAACGTGGCGAATAACAACGTTAAGGAGTCAGAAGAAGATACGACAGACGGGAAGAGTACCGAAGTCCTGGAATGTATCAAGGAAGAGCCGCGTTCTTCAGTGATTAGTGACGCCAAAACTGACGACATCATGGCGACAACTCCAGAAGGAAAGGTGGAAGAGCAGGGTGGCGGTGAGGGTGGGAAATCAGCCCAGAAAAAGGAGTCTTCTCCCGAAGAAGTTAAGGAGAAGGTCACAGATGCCACGGGAGAGGGTCGAGGTACTTCAGAGGCGCCTGCTAAACCACCAGAGAGTGAGGTGACCGTGGAGAAGGCTCCAAGCTCTCAGTCAGCATCCCAAGCCGCAGCTGCAGCTGCCCGCGTCCGCAGTGATACCGAAGAAGGAGAAGACGAAGCTATTGATGTCTCTCCGGACGGGAGATATCTAAAATTTGATGAAGAAATTGGGCGTGGAAGTTTTAAAACGGTGTATCGTGGTCTCGACACGCAAACTGGGGTGTCTGTGGCGTGGTGTGAGTTACAGGTAAGCAATAGTAAAGTAATTAAGACATCAGTGTCTGAGCTAGGTATCTAATGAATGCCTGCTTGTTTGCCTTCCAGGAGAAAAAATTAAGTAAGACTGAACGCCAGAGATTTCGGGAGGAGGCAGAAATGTTAAAAGGACTCCAACACCCGAACATCGTCCGCTTCTACGATTACTGGGAAGTTGCAAGTAGTAAACGTAAATATATCGTGTTAGTCACGGAACTAATGACTTCCGGCACGTTAAAAATGTATTTACGTCGTTTTAAGAAGATAAATTTAAAAGTGTTAAAGTCCTGGTGTCGTCAGATATTGAAAGGACTTTATTTCCTGCACTCTCGAACACCTCCAATTATTCATAGAGATCTAAAATGTGACAATATCTTCATTTCGGGAAGAAGATAAATTTAAAAGTGTTAAAGTCCTGGTGTCGTCAGATATTGAAAGGACTTTATTTCCTGCACTCTCGAACACCTCCAATTATTCATAGAGATCTAAAATGTGACAATATCTTTATTTCGGGGACTACGGGTAGTGTTAAAATTGGGGACTTGGGTCTTGCAACCTTGAAAAATCGGTCCTTTGCCAAATCTATTATCGGGACGCCGGAATTCATGGCGCCGGAGATGTATGAAGAACATTATGATGAGAGTGTGGATGTTTATGCGTTTGGGATGTGGTAAGTAGGATAAAAATTAAAACATTTATCGTTTTTTTGCTAATTTTTTGGTTTTTAAAGCATGCTGGAAATGGCGACGAGTGAATATCCATACTCTGAGTGTACCGGACCGGCCCAAATTTATAAGAAAGTGGTTTCGGTAAGGATTCAGAGCCATTTCTAAGTTCAAAATTTTACTTATTTGTCATGAATTTAACCCGGGTTTTCTATTCCTACCTTCCAGGGCGTCCGTCCCAACAGTTTCGAGAAGATAGAGACTCCCGAAATCCGAGAAATAATTGACCAATGTATCCGCCTCCTGAAAGAAGAGAGACCCTCCGTAAAAAAGCTTCTGAGACCACGAATTCTTCACAGAAGATCCCGGACTAAAAATAGAGCTCGTTAATCGGGAGGACGCTCTCAACCTGGAAGCGGCCAAGGTGGAGTTCCGTCTCCGTGTTGTGGATCCTAAGAAGAGATCCAATAAATATAAGGAGAATGAAGCGATCCAATTCGAATTCGACATTGTCGCCGATGTACCGGAAGAAGTCGCGGCGGAAATGGTGAAAACTGGGTTGCTTATTGAAGAGGATAGCAAACTTGTTGGGAAAATGTTGCGCTCTCAAGTAACCGGGTTGAGTCGGGAAAGAGAAGAAAGGCGCAAAGTAGCCAGTGCGGCTACCGCGACGGCAGCAGCAGCCGCTTTGTTGAGTGAGTTACAAAATTTAGGGAAAGAAGGTTCCGTATCCCGTCCTACTCCTGCCCTTTTAATTAATCCTCCCGATCCTGAGAATGTTTTCGGTCAAATTCCTCACCACCAGCGGGATATTTGTCATGGTCAGTCAGTTGGAACCCGGGTTATATCCGAGGCCCGGGTTCTAAGTATTTATAAAGAGCCTTACTCGCCAATTTAAGCTTCCTTTCCTCCTCAAATCTATTGAATTCTAACTTTTGCATGGCTCCTGGTTGTGGAACAATCTGTCACAATCTGTGATTATCTGTCTGTGGCTGGCTGGCATCAATAATCAATTGATTATTGATTTGATTGATGGATCAAGGTCTAATTGATTGTTGTTTTGTCCAGATTTACAACTGGAATCAGGCTATGTGACGATGCAAACGGGGGACCATGCCCATTTAATCCATCAAGGACAAGCTATTTACATTCAGCCACCCCAGGTGAGCCAGGTGGCGAGTTAAAGCAATAAAATTGAGTAGATTTGTGAATAATTGGCTGATTTTTGTCCTATTTAGCAGCAACAGATATTCACACATCAAGGTTATCTAACCCCAGCGTTCCCCGTGAGTGGATTTGGATCTCCGGCGCCTGGGAATCCTGCTGGAGCCTCGGTCTTCACTACGAGTTCTCCTTCTTTCATCTCGGTTCCTGATCCGAGTGGGGGTGGGGGCTATGCGACGTTTCAAAATATGCAGAATAGTCCCCAACTGTATGCTGTGACGCAACAGATTGTAACTCCGGGCGTGACTGTGCTCCCGTTGCATCCTCAACAGGTGGGTGGAGGCTTTAATTGCGAATTTAATACCGAATTTAAGACCAAAGAATGGAATTTGTTGGCTTAAATTATGCAAAGTTTTTAAATTCCTGAAATTTTTAA
Organism: Folsomia manolachei; assembly: GCA_036491905.1. Taxonomy (NCBI): domain Eukaryota; kingdom Metazoa; phylum Arthropoda; class Collembola; order Entomobryomorpha; family Isotomidae; genus Folsomia; species Folsomia manolachei. The sequence goes on from JAAXNX010003446.1 coordinate 4,175, forward strand.
CATTTTAACGAAAGCTTATCTAATAAGATAACGATTAAAATATTTAATTAATTATTAATTAATGAGAATGCCCGAAAATTTAAAGTTTTAAAAGTTTTTAACCATTAATTGACCGACTTTTGACTCATGTTTGGCCGCGAATGTGCTTAACTGCTCTAATTTATTTGTATGTCTTGTTTCCGTTTGTGTGCTGCCCTTAATCAGATAATGCCGTCGCCTCTACTCTCCACACGGGCGTATTATGGTCCGGACACTCCTAGTTCGGATCTTGATCTCAATTCTCCGATGGAATCCACACCACTTTCTCTACATGCTCTCCTGGAACTGGAACAGAGTCCGATTACGGTTACAGCAGAGACGGGTCCGGTTACGAAGGTCGCATCGGAAACGATTACTCCAATTGTGTCAGAGTCTGTGGCGACGACAGGCCATGGAGAAGTTGAGCAAGCAACGACGGAGTTTGTGTCTGCGCCTGCTTCGTCGACTAATAATATTAATTCTGTTAATGCTGGCGAATCGCTTCAAGGGCTACTGAATCAGCAACAGGTAAAGATGCTTGCCTTCAATTGTTTGGGTCCATTGGGCTCTTATTTTATGAGAAATATTGAGAATTGGGCGTGCCGTGGGGGGTAAAATTGTCGTTTTTTGTTTGAACCCTGTAATTAATTGTAGTTTTATCAACTACCGATTACATGATTTTATTTATTTGTTGGGATTAACAAAGAATTTTGTTTTTTTCTCGTTTTTTTTGTTCTCGGTTGTGTTCTGTCCTTGATTCTGACCTTATGACCTTGACCTTGATGTATGACAGACTACATTGTTCTCTGGGACAAGTCCAAACCCAGGTTCGAACATGATTCCCGTGTCTTTGTCTCCAACCCCGATATTGGTCCATGCCCACGGACCCGGACCTACGACGGAAGGGCTTAATTTGGGAAGTCCGATCCCGGAAGCACAACAAAATCAGAATGAAACACAAGTTCCTAATCCAGAAGACTCTAATCAAACGCAACAAATGACAGACGAAGTTCCAGTGGCGGCTGCGCCACCTTGTCGCCGTCCCTCTGTGATAATGTTGGGTGAACTGAGTGAAGATGCTCAAAGACTTAATAGTGAATTGGTCTCCGTATTTCTGGACTCTCGGCGAGAATCTGTAGCCTCCGTCCAGTCTCTGGCTGTTCCTGGAGCGGAAGATGAATCAAATTCCAATTCGAACTCGGTCAACAGCCATATTTCCTGTCCTGGTCCCAGTATTAAGCATAAATCCCCTCCGGGTGGAGTTAAGCTACAAGTATTTTATTTATTTTATTTATTTTCGTAACAATTACAACCCAATAATTTCTGATAACCAAGTAATTTTGTAGTTATCTATTTATTTGGTTTGGAGTGAAGTTTTTAAATGGAAATGGAAATGTGAATCATGCAAAAAAGTCTTGAGAACGTGAAGTCTTTAAATTTGTGGATTTCTTGTCTAAATATTTCTTGGTACTCTTCCAGTTGGATATCGCCACCGCCCAAAGGTTCCAGCAGCAGCAGATTGATGTCATGTTAGCCGCTGGGGCTGGCGGGAGCCTCCCACCACCTCCAGGTATCCCACAATCCGCTCCCTGCATAGGTGGGGATCCCATTTTATCCCAACAACTTCAGGAGTCGCAGGTTCAGCATGCGGAAAGGTAATTTGAGTCACTTAAAGCTTGTCGAAATCGTCGACACCTATAAATTAGCGTCATCTCTTTCAGCATGATGACCGACCTCCACGACGCCGAGGCGGAACGTCACCGCGCCGAGAAACGAAGATTAGCCAAACGTCGTAAAACAGGAGACATCCAAAGGACCCAAACTCACCCTGCTCAGCGTCTCAGGAACGGTGGTGGAATGTCAACTTGAAACCGGGAAGCAGAAGACGGTCACATTTAAATTTGATTGTGAAGACCTGATCCCGTCGGAGGTGGCGAAAAACCTGGTGGCAGAAAATTTGTTGAGTGATGGACATCTCGAGACTTTTGTGGAAATGGTGGAGGACATTATGCACCAAGTTCGGGCCAAACCGGGCACTATGCCGGTGGTAAGGCATCCCATGGATAAGGCGGTGAGCAATGCGAGTGGCGGAAGTGGGGTTGGACTGGATGGAGTCGAGTTTAAGGTGGGTTATTGGGTGTGACAACGGAGGTGTCAGCAATGGACTAATCTGATTAATGGGTGGAATGCGGAATGAAATGCTACTAATTTATGTGGTTTAAATGTTAATTTAATGAATGATACAGCTAATATCGGAGGGGATCCCGTTGGGGTGTCTGCCTGAGGAGTATGAGATGTCCTTTGATCAAAATGACTCGCCTGACTCCTCCCTCTGTCTACAGGTGGCTGGTCCTTTGTCTAATGTTCAGTCTAATGTTTTTTGTTTGTGTTCCTTTGTCCTTTTGACGAGACTAGTTTGCTTTTATTTATTTATTTATTAACATTTTTTAATTAAACTCAATTTCTAACCAGAAAAGCAGAATATGACTGATTGAAGACTAATGAGTGATTATTTACAGCATCCTCAGGCTCCTCTCACAGCTCCTGTGATCTCGACGAGTTCAACGATAACCTCTGACCCAGGCTCAAGTTCTGCATCCAGTAAAATAGCGTCCCGTTTCAAAGTGACCCCAGTCAAAGAAGAGTCTCCAGTCCCGGAGGGCTCTGTTCATAATCCTCCTCCTGTCCAAGAAGCTGGTCAAATTTTGGCCCCTCCTGCGACCGCAACCCTTCCCGAAGTTGACGGTGGTCCAGGCCCTCCTCCTACCCGGGTTCTCAATCAACACCCGGGATTCCCTGCCCAAACCACGGAGTACCATCCAACCCTTCCTGTCCAACAGGGACAGAATGGCGTAGAGAACTTTGAGTCGGCTACAGCCACTCCGGAAATGACTCTGGTTGCTGGAGCCTCAATGTCGGTGGAGTCTAAACGAGCCCTGCTCGCGATGCAGCATGCCTCCATGGATAAGGATAAGGCGGATAGGTGGGTGTGGCTAAGAACGTTAATAAAGCAAGTAATTAATTAATCACAATATTCTTGTTCACAGTGGTCCCTTCACATTTGAAGACCTCCAACAAAAGTTACACCTCGTGACGCATCCCCCAACTCAGACTGCAGCTCCAGAGACCGTGTCAGAGGCTCAACCAGTGGGTGGACCCCAGGCAGAAGAAACTGCACCTCAACCAGCTCCTCCTTCGGATGGGAAACATTTAGAAATAAAATCTATACGAAGAGGACGTTTTAGCGTGGTAACTCACAGACCAGAAGAGATTGAGGAAGTTGTTCCACTAAATCCACATCCGGATTCGGTCCTAGCTGTCAATGTGAACCTGAATAACTTGATCCCGGGTGGGGGTGGGTCCCTAAATATGTCGCTGGCCCATCAACATCAACACCAACTCCCTTCCTCAGAGTACAACAGCTCTCCTAGCAATATGGGAACAGGTCCACAACATCAGCATCAACCTACAGAGCTGTATTATGGTCAAGGTCCTCAATATTATCAACAAATTCAAGGAATTGTCCAGCCCCAGCCGGCGCAACCTTATCAATTTGTCAATGTGGGACAGCAAGTGTTTCAGGGTGGGTATTCTCCCGGATTGCAGCAACCTATGGGTCATGGACAGGTAAAATTAGAGAAATATGAGCAATATTTGGTCACAAATTGAGAACGTTATTATTTGAAGATGGACGTGACTTCAGACCACCAAAATTCCGGGATGTACGCCACCTCCGAGCCAGGAGGTCAGGAGAGAGATCGTTCCGGGTCTGGAGAAGAACACGGACTTCTTGGAGGAAGCTCTGTTGGTCGACCGTCTTCTTCCCTTTCCACTGGGGCTCCGACTACTCTGGTAAGGAGATTAGAAATGTTTTTATTTCTTTTGTGAGCATTATTTTGCAGCTCTCAGTGTTGTTTGATGTCATCAAATTGATGACGGTACTGGCTCCAGGGTCCAGTGACAGCGTGACATTTTATTTGGCTGGACATTTTAGTTTTGGTTTGAATTCTTTTTGCATGATTTTTTGTAATTCTTTAAATTTTCTGTTAACATTTTTGGAGAGTCCAGCAAGTTTCTGAGAATGAAATATTTTGCAAAAAACTTTGCAAAATTTTGGCAAATTAATGTTTAAAATGCTCTCATAACCTTGGTGGACTTTCTTGTGACATATTTATTTGGTTATGGCTCAATTTCCACGAGTAGCATGGTGTGGGTGGACTGGTGATGCTACCACACCCCTTGGTTTATCCATCTTCTCCTCTTATTCTGTCGGCTTCACCCTCTCCAACGCCTACTCTACTAACTCATGGGCGACACTCTGTCGTTCTGGCTCCGTCACCTTCTCTCCTCTGGTCCCAACAACCACACCCACAACATACTTTCAACTATGCACGACCAACGCTACCTATGAACCAACCAACGCCACCTTCTGACCAAAGACATGGCGACATTGCTTCAAATCCAAGACCAACAGACACTGCTTCTGCCTCCGAGATGACGCCACGTCGTCGCAAAGTCTCCGTAACACAGCGACCTGCCGCCTTGTCCCGCCTTCTAAGCGTGGACCAGGAGAACCAGACTGACTTTCAAATTGACGACAAAACAGACGCTCCTCGGGTTGTGAAACGTTTCTACCCCAGCTCAGGGGGACGGAGTGCCTCTATTCCTAATGCGGCCACGGTCAAATCGCCAACTACACCTCCATCTTCACAGGTGATCGATGAGGACTTTGCCCCGAAACGGTCCGGCTCTTATGCGAGTCTCCTCGATAACCAGGCCAAGCTTAGGAAACGTATTTCCGACCTTCCTACCAAACTTAGTGAGATTTTCGCCCAAGGTGGGGCTCCCTTCCGACCGGGGGGCCTTTCCGCTATGAAATCTCTCACGAAATCTTGTGCAGACTTGAGAAGAGTCCCTCCAGAAGAAGCAAGTCCCCAGAAGGCTCCTCCTCCCAGTCCCTTGGGCAAAGCTCCACCTTCCTCGCTCTCAATTTCTGTTCCAAACACGATCAAAACTGCTCCGGGGCTGGCTAGCTCCGCCCCAGAAGATGGTGGGGCTTCTCTACTAAGACCACACCTACTTCCAAGTCACTATCTGACCGGGTTTTATGAGGGGGAGGAGTCCAAGCAGCAGCAGCATTATCAAACTATTCATACATGTCCCGTAACGCCGGAGGGAAGAAGAACGAATATTTTTGAGGCTAGGAAACCTTCGCCGAGAAGAAGGGTCGAGTGTTCCGACTCGGAGGAGGAGTGTGGAAATTTAAGAGCCAGAGGCACACCCCCTCCTAGTCCCACGAGACTGTCGCCAACAAAAACAAGTCCGAACAAGGGTTCCTCCAGGTTTGAAGATGATCCTACGCTCCTGCTGAAGGCGAAACTGAAACAGAGTCATTCCTTGGTTAATTTGAGTCCAAAAGAGGGCAGACCACACCCCCAGAAACCGGGTAATATCCAGACTACAACGGAACTGAGATATTTGGACCCTCCTTCGGTGTATCATACGGTGCATGGCTCTCCTACCCGGGTGACTAAAGCTCCCTGGGATGGAGGTGACCTTCATGAGGAGTTGCTGTATTTGGAGGAGAATGAGAGGTCGGAGGAGGAAGAGGGCTATTATACGCAGCATCCGGGGCACTATGGGGTCAGAGGTTATCATGGGGGTGGCTACAGAGGGAGTAGACGAACAGGGTCGCCGAGTAGAGATGTTCCTCCGGGGGTAGCAAAATTCTTTAAGGAAAGGGAAACTTCTAGAAGGGAGAGGGAGCGAGAGAGGGACAGGGATCAGGGTGGGTGGACTTATTCCACGATGGATTATATGGTAAGGGTGGGAAGGGAACGAAATAGGGATAAAATGAAGGGCTAAGGCTGCTTGCTAGGAAATATTTATTGTGAGGCGTCCATTGTCTAAACTGCTGGCTTCAAGATAAGTGCGTCTTGGAATTTGATTCAAATTAAATTACTGCGTGCCGTGCCCCCTTCTTAACTATCCCACAACTTGAAGAAACTTGACTCTTATCTTTTGAATTGAATTCTAATTCCTTTAATAATTTCAAAAGTTTTGATTTCCTTCCAGGAGGCTACATTTAAAATTTGTAGTATTCATGCTTCTTTATGTTGTACTCGTTTAACACTATTTGTGGGAAATTATGGTGCTGCTTATTTTTATAAAGTAATATGTGACCCTTATTTATGCTTCTAATCCTTATCTGTGGAATGGTACTAAATATTTGGGTTCTTTTCTGTACCATTCAGTATGAGGATGAAACTCCGACAGAATCTGGGTCCACCTCCGGGGATCCACGAGCAAGAAGGAGTCGATCCTATGAGAATGATCCCGAATATCAGGAACTCCTTGGAAAGTATGGGACCCTTAAGCCTTAAATTACATGAATTACCAAGAAATATGGCTGAATGCCTGATTTTTTGTTTAAATTTGCAGACACAAACTAGAAGAAGAAGAAATGCGACTAAAGCACCGCGTAGAATTCGACATATTTCTAAAACGTCGCAAGGC
>JAAXNX010003447.1:0-10707 GCA_036491905.1 Folsomia manolachei
GTTTAGGCTTAGCTATTAATTACTGCCGTTTAGGCTTAGCTATTAATTTTTGCCGTTTAGGCTTAGCTATTAATTTTTGCCGTTTAGGCTTAGCTATTAATTTTTGCCGTTCAGGCTTAGCTATTAAATTTCTGCCGTTTAGGCTTTTATTTTTCAATATTTGTCTTTTGGCGATTATTTTTGATTTGCCCTCATAAATATACGAACCGAATATTTGAATTGTTAATTTATCAAGTGAGTCTCACTGAATTGTCAGTCAATTTGATAAAATAATATTGATTAGCCAGCCGGTTAATATAAATAATTTTAATTTATTTAAATTTAACTGGTTGTACTTGCCTATTGTGTACAGTGAAGATGCCTCTGTCCATTTTCCGTCCTTGCTGGTCACTGTTTCAATTCTGTCAACGCAGACATTGAGTGACTTAGTTGGGTTGGCTGAGTTTAACTAATCCGGTGTGGGTTATGTTATTAGAATTATTTTTGGGCATGATTTTTTTAACTTGAGTAGAAGACAAACTATTACACTAATACAATCCAAATCAATTCTATACCATGAGGTTACCTTGCTTTACTTTGGTATGGTGTTGGTGAGTAAAAGACTGCAGTGAGATAGATTCCAATGTAAAGTAAGTTATGAGTGGAGCTGCTGGTGTGCTGGTAGACTCTGACCCGAGTTCGTTGTGGTCTATTTTGAGCTGCTGGACAGGCAGGGAGGGAGGGAGGGAGGGCTCTTTCGACCTTTATATAGTGATTGTGTGATTTCACTACTTTTGTTGACTGCCCGATTTTTTTTCTCGTTATCATGGACACAATACAGTCTGGTAGTTTTATTTAAGAAATTTTTAAAATAACGGCCCTTTTTCAACACGGATACATTCACACAAAATTTTATTTGCCCTTAAATACCTTCACAATTAGAGTATATTTTACAAATGATATGAATCCGAGAATACATACATGAATAAGGTCTTTACAATTCCAATTCCCAGATACTGATCCTTTTACAAAATGTGTCATTCACTAGTGGCTTTTCAGTAAATAAAATGGACGGAGGTTTGCCATCGATCAAAGTCTTCGTCAAATTTGTCCACCGTTTCATTTACTTGCTCATTGCTCGTTTGGAGATGAGAAGGTTTTTGGGCGTCGTTGATATATTTAATTTTTGTTGGGATGAGCTGTCCTGCTTCACTTGTCTCAAACTGTAGAAGACAATATGCCTGATAAACGTATACTCGGTAGTTACCAACTCCTTCATCCCATACAAACGTCGCAACAGCATGCTTTCTGTTGAGCCAGATTTGGCCTATTCGATCCTGACTTAGGATAATCTGCAATAGAAAAAACAGATTTCGAAATTTAATTTATTTATTGACAATGATAATCATTAATATATTGACATTACTTTCGGTACTTGGGTTCGTACATCCAAAAGGAAAGTCTCCATTGTTCCTAGAATGATGTGATGCACCTTTTGTTTCCCATAGCCTTTGCCAAGGATCAATCCAATTTTGTCATTCCATTGGGAGTGAGTCAGGGTCACGGCAGATTCGTAAATTTCCTCTATGGTAGTATACTCTACGTGATCTTTCAAAGCATGTAGAGTGTTGCTGTATTTGAATTTATGTTCCAACTTTTGTATTTCGGTTGCATCAGTAGGCAGAGGAATAAGTTCATACAGAGGTTCCTTCAGTTTCCATTGAGGTGGAACTGAATCCATGCATTTGGCTGGATTCTGTCAGAATGCATAAATATTACATTGTTATTAACCAAAATCAACTGATTTATGCTCATCATTTTAAAAATTTAAACAGAAATTACCTGCGTCTCTTTAATGAATTTTTTCCAAAGTACGTCACTAGCGACTCCAATTGCAAATCCGGCTACCATTGAGCCCCAAGGAAAAAAAGATGTAAGATTTTTCATGTTTCCGGGTCCATGAGAGTAGAATCTGTAAGCTGGGCTTAATAAGTGTGCCTTGCCAGATGGCAATCCAGAAAGGGAAGTCGTGGGGATTTTCAGATCGAACTTTGACGATATATGTGACGAGAGATTTTTCATGAGGGATGCCCCCTGTCCTTTGAGTATGAAGTTTCGAAACATGATGATTGCCACGCTTTGGATGGACAAGTTCTTGAATAATTTTAGATTTTTTGAAAAAAAATTGAACCCGGTGCAAATTTATAGTTCTGAAATCTTGTTGTCTGTTCATAAATATTTCATTTGCATCGCCATTATGATCATCACCAAGAGTAACACGACAGAAAAAAATGACTAACTTTATGAGAATTGAAATAAACATTAGCCGTCAAGGCTATACGCAATTTTTTTTTCAAAAGATTAATTAATGATCCTAAGCATAATTTACTCTCTGGTTCGAAATTTTCTTGTCATATGCGCTCGAGAGATATTCATATGTCATTTAACAGAAGAAAAATCCCCAAAACAAAACCATATGTACTAGAATATTGACTGTAATCAAACTTTTTAAAAATAAAGCTCATCACAACTTTAGTGATTAGAAGCAACCTTTGTATGCACAATAAAATTTTGGGTGTGTGTTTTATGAATTAATAGCAACAAATAGCAAATCACTTTTTCATAAACTTTGGCACAAAGTCCAAAAAAAGTTGAATGAAACAAAAATGTTAACAGCAATAACAGAAATAACTGAACTGGACTGTGATAACAATGAAGTTTAGTTTGTTTAGTTCCAAGTTTATTAGACAAAACAACATAGTGCATATTTTGTATGTAATAAATTACTCTACTCACTATCAGTTGAATCATTAGGTTCAACGCGCGGATTAAAGTTTTTTAAATGATCGATTGCGTCATCAAGTGCCTTCATCTCGAGTGCGTGCTTCTTGATCACTTTTTCTTCTTCGCTACTCTCATTCTCCCAATGGATCTCCGAGTCTTCAGAGTCATAGTCTGAACTCATATCATCCTCACTGTCACTAGAAGGCGTAAATGAGTATTTTTTCAATTATTTTAATTAATAGGTTGGTTATTTGCAAAACCATTATGTTTACCTGAATTCAAGCCCCTCCATATTTTCCTCAACAAAATCATCCTGGTGGAATCCTATAGCCTCTCTGACTTCCGGTTGATTAGTAGGCAACTCGCTTAGATTCAGCACGCTATGCCAAAAAAAAAAGATGACAATATAGTTCCAACACTGGACATTGCTGAAATTTAGTTAAAAAAGCATACTTACTTGTTCTCCGTGGAGTTCACCTTATCTCCAACTTCACCTTTTCCCACAGTCCCTAGTTGATCGGATCCCTCTTCTCGGCTCATTTTACTGAAAAATGCAAACAAATAATCCTATTCAGTTGACCCCAAGTTTAATGTGTTCAAATTCATCTGTGAAACTGTGTAGCTTACCGTCACTGTGAATATTAATGTAGGTATTTGGTTTAAATAAAATTTACAAATCTTTAAAATTCGGGCAGTTGCACATTGTGATTAGTTAATAGTATTCACCTGTTTTGTTGTGTTTCTTTTCGTTGAATGCTAATAAATTACCCGCCACAACAAAGTACTCGTCACGTTACTTTATCATTCCACAGCCTAACCTAGCAGTTGTTCGGTCAAATTACTAGTTTTTTCTCACACAAAAATATAATTCCTACAGATAATTTAAACATGGTATCAAAATTCGAGTTGAAATCTGCTGGAAAAGAGTCATTGGCGACAACAAGTGCTAGTTCCGGTGGTCCTTTCAAGAAGAAAAAGAAAAGATCTACTTCCCAGAATGAAAAAATGGCCAGTTCTTCTAATCTTGGACGAGGAGACGTATCAAGTCCTATTGTTTCAAGTGTCACATTTAGCAATCCTGTGACTCCTTTGTCAGAACTTCATCCATCACCCGTTTCCTCCTCTCCTGGAAGTACTTATACTGGAGATCCTGTCGGACCATTAACAATCCTTACTTTAGAATCGTTTGTGGAAATATTGAAACCTTTTGTGAAGAAAAGTCCCTCTTCTCGACATCCAGACGAACATTTTGAGAATGTGGAAGAAATTAAAGCAATTTTAATTTCGCTAGTATTGTACACTTTAGCCACCAGTGCGTCAGAGTGCGGTGCTTTATTCGACGCTTCATTCAATATAGATCAAAAAAAAAAGAATTGGAGATGGCTCATTCTCAACTCAAAGTCAAAATACTTTGTGTCAATGTTTCTGCGAAACGACAATCTTTGTCTCTTCCAAAGCAATAAGGCTCGCAGTTATGCAACTTGGTGTAAAAGCTCAAGACCTAACAATTTCAAGCTATTCTCAGAATCTGTGGCGCTTTTGCTTTCATTGCTGTACAAATGCCAACGCCAAAATTTGGATTTAGATTCCGGAGTAGCATTCTGTTCCCGTATATTCGCCACAATGCGGTACCCAGAGTTCGCAGATATCCAACTTCAACTTCAATTTGGTACTATACAGTCAGCCGGTGATGGTTGTTCTTCCATAAAACTAAAGAAGTCGGATTTCCCATTAGCAATCCCTGGGAAGCGTGCTTCTACTTTATTTCAAGCAGATGAACGTGATTTGGGAAACAGCGCATTGGGAAGTAAAAATAAAATCCTGTTAAATGTTGCAGAACTACAGAAATTAATTCTAGTGAGAGAAAAGAATACAAAAAAAGTTGAAGAATCATATAATGAAGCTCTCCAGTGCTACCACCGAGAACACAATTTACGGGAATCGCATTTTTCGGAATTAGCCAGTCTCCGTTGTCAATTGCAACTCATTACTGGGCAAATTCTAATCCAGGATCATGGAGAAGGGGACAGTGACTTCCTAAACGATGAAGAGGTTACGAAACTCCGGAAAATAAAAGGAACTGTTCCTCACGAGTTTGAAAAGTTCATCAATTGTCAAAACAGCGTTAAGGACAACTTTTCTGAACATTTTCATCAACATCATATACAACTACAATCTCCACAACCGCTGAGCAGCGTGATGTCGGGTGTGGCTCAGAGTAGTTCACAGTTCGGTACCATTCAACAGGATGTCAGCCATCCAGGAGGCGTATTTATGCAGCCTGACACAAATTCATTACCGCATCTGGAAAACTGTGGGGTTTGGAGTGATAATCTAGCAGGTGAGTTAATTGATTCAACTTTTGATCAATTCATTGATTCACTTATGTCATTGTCCCAATTCCGATTTATAGTTGCGCCTGGAACAAATACGAGTGATTTTATCCCGACAGGTTTCTGGGAAGGAGGTCAAAATTCCACGACATATACTTCTTCTGCGTATGCTGCCCCCACCGCTAACTGGATTGACGATGATCTAGATTTCAGTGAGTCGCCAATTACCGGGGATGTGGAACTTGTCTAAGGACCTACAATTTTTAATTCGTATCTACCATTCAACTATACAAACTACATGACTAATTTGTAATTTCCAATTAATATACAAAACTCTATATATTATGTAACTCAATCTGCGACTTTAATTTGTTTTACGAAATAGAGATAATTTTACTCCAACGACCGAAAGAACTAAGAATTGTTTAGAGAACGATAAATGACATACATAACTATTTATTTGATTCGAATTGTTTTAAGGGGATAGAGTAGGTTAGGTTAGACCAGTTCTGGAATAGATGTATTTTTTCCATGCAACCCTTCAATGAGAGATGTAATAAAATATGACTTTGCAATCAATATTTCTTATTGGGTTAAAGTCAAGTACCTGATCATAATTACATATCATCCCAATAAAATATTTATTAAATACAAACTGTTTACATATGCACACCAAATTACTCCATTTCTGTTGTAATTAATAAACCATACATACGTGAATGAATCCGCGTCGCCATATTTTATGAAGTCATTCCTATATGTCCTCCTTATTCACGGATAATAATTTACTATCCTAAAAATTCGGACGTACGAATATGTATGTATCCGTAAATACTGAAACAAAGGACTAGATTTGGCAAAACAAACCAAGTCTGAAAAGCATTTTTTTTGCAGACAAAGGATAATGTGTGGCAAATTCCATTAAAAGGCAGCTAATAATTCGAATCCGGTAGCGTGGTTTTAATATTAGCGTGGTAATTTGGTGGCGTTGTTTTGATCTCCGTTGTATGCAAATAAGTTTGGAGTTGAAGCAATTCATATTCAAATTGCAATCCGACGAAGTTGACGCGAGCGTCAGTCAGTTTCTTCCCATTTCATAAGATAAGACGAGCCACCTTCAACGGCGTCGGGGTTTTGTGGAATGTAGCTTACATTTTCAGCTCATTGAAATTTTGGTTGAAATTTCAACCTATGTTAACATGCAGCACATAATTTCAAGCAATACTAGCATGTGGGTGGCATTTTGACAACGGCATGTTGGTAAATGGACAAATTTTCAGGCAATACTTTTAATGTTTGAAATTTTCATGCAGTTGTGGTATATGGTAAAAAGTCCACACCATAACTAAGTTGCATTTTAAATAAAGTTTCAAGTTTTGTTTTTTTTTGTAACAGTCAATCAGATATCCTAAGCATGATTGATGTAATTGTCAAAATTTGTTTTGTGGAATACAATGACAAGATATGGATCTATCATTTAACAGAAAAAAATTTTCAAAAATTAGTTGATATGTACAAGAATTTGGCTTTAACTGGAAATTTAAAAAAAAAATTCCAACAATGGAATGGTGTAAAAGTTTTACGACCCTAAGAATTACCGTTTGAAGCAAATTATTTTAATCAGCATGTCAATTATCGTAAGTATGTATAATTACCCATCTATTGTGCGACACTTATCAAGGTAACTGTAAAGGGTTTTAAAAAAATGCCGTTAAACGGCTAAAATGTGTGTATTACCACGAATGACCATCCATGCATTCCAATACGACTCATGAGTGTCCATTTAAAAAAAATATGTTGAAGTTTTAACAACTATCCTAAGCATGATGTAATGCTTGTCATATATTTAGTTTGTCAAATGCATAGAAGGGTAGTTATTGCATCATTCAACATTAAAAAAATGGAATTTAAACCTTGAAGTGTACTAGAATCTTATAATGAAATTGAGTTTAAAAAAAAAATAATGTACAATGCAATCCTAGTAAAAAAATGTCAACATGCCATCTATAGACAATGAAGTAAACAATATCGTTTATGGCTCCAATTCATCTTCTCAACTGCTACTCTGTTCAATTATTGCTGTGCATCGAAAATAAAATAATATTGTAATCTAATTTTAAATTTTAATTTCGCTGCTGTGGTAAGTGCGTAATCATTTAAATTATCATAGTCTTTAGTCACTTGTAGCACGGGCCATATCCTATACAAGCAGTTGTTTTTCACAGTCATAATTTTTATTGCAAATATTCCTTGTATTATTTGTAACTGATTGTTTTGTTTTTAGGTGTGTCCCTTTTATGAGCACTAGCTTCGATGATTATGGACGCCAAAGGGAGGAGTACAAGTGCCACCCAATTGCATCCAGTAAAAGATCAGGAGAATGTGGGGCACCTGCTGATGGAAAGTGCTTCACCTTCGTCGGAATTTGGCACTTGTCAAAGTAAGTAAAACAAAAAGTTTGATCAAAGCAACAAAAGCAAATAGTTGGAATTACAGAAAATTGTAGCATGTCAGTAATTATATGTGTTTGTTTATACAGAGTCGCCTCAACCCTCTTTCAATTTTTGTCCCCTCGAAGCAAGACCTATTAGATCATCAATTGCAGCTCGGAAGGATTTGGAAAGAAAAAGAGCTGAACAGGATAAGAATGGGATTGTGATGATAAAGTCAGGACCAAAAAAGGTGTGGTTTCCTTCTCACCAAAAAGACTATGATGACTTAGAACCTAGACAAAGTTATGACCCATCCTTACCCAGAAACGCGAACCGAATTAGAATGCAGGAGTGGATTGACAAGCTGTACTCCAATTTTGAGGGCCCGGTTGACGGTACTATTCTGGAAAATTTAAAGATGCCTATCACAGATTGGGATTATAAGCAATATGCCACAAGGAAATCCAAAAAGGGCCACAAAGCTTTGTTGAAAACGTACAACAAGAAGAGGTTGGAAATTCTTGAACGAAGTGGTTACAGAATTCGACGTCAAAATAATCCACTAGGGAAAGAAGTACTTGGGAATCCTTCGATTCTGGCCAAACACAAGGACTCTTATGACAGGATTATGGATCAATTGGCAACTATTCCTACAGGGAAATTGATTCTACCACCTTCATGCATATCAGCAGAAAGCACAGCAAGAACTTTTTATACTCGAGCCAGCGGACTTCTACCAACCTTGATAGAACAAGAACAACCGAATCTTTACGCTGCTCCAGGAATGGACACTACAAATGAAGGCTACTCTGAACTGGAAGCTCCTGATACGAACAATGGTAAAATATAAAATACTAGTAAACAATTTTGATATAGTTTTTAACGAGACTAATAATGATATTGGTTTTTATATTTTTGTAGACACCACTCAATCAATTAACAGCAGCCACGATACTACAAGCAATGAGCATGATGATTTAGTCACCCTTCTTTTTCGAAACGAACCAGTGGAAGACAGCTCAATTCGGCAACAATATTCTGGTAACCAACAGTCAGAAACCTATCCCAAATTGGTCACTGATTTCATCAAATCGTGAGTCATTTAAATTCGTTACAAGTTGTGTTTAATGCTAATTTTTTACATTTTGCTAATTGTTATTTGTGGCAGATTCGACAAACTTAGAGTTGGTCCAGTTTCTCACCAACAAGAGTGGGAAGAGTTCACTAAACTGTATTCAGGTAAAAAGTTGACTCCTCGGAATACTGACGAAGAAGGGTGGAGTCCTACAAATCTGGTGACCACTGTCCAAGAGTTTCAACCTTCTCTGGAGATGATGATTCCTTTCTCCAGATATATTCACTTCCTGGATTGGCTAGGTTGCGGACATTGTGGAATCGCCCTGGTTCACCCACCAGACGAATGGAAGCCGAGCAAGGACAACTACAAGACCTGCCTTGAAAAATCAAAATTTTCAGCATATACCAGTGAATTTATGGAAAAGGAAGATGTATTCTATGTAGACTACAAGCACGTGCCTGAGCCCATATATTCTTGTCAGGAATTTTATGATATATTCATTGAAAAGTAAGTTAAGTTCAACTATTACTCATTACTGTAATAGTTTTGATTAATGATTGTTATGTACATATTTGAATTGTTTACTCAGGATGCAAAATGAAGGGCCAATCAACAGGAATAAACCAGATTTGATCAAAAGGTGGTGGGAAACAATGAAAGATAATACCCAGCTGTATGCCAAAGATAAATTGATGACGGCATTTGACGAAGACTTAGATGTTTGGAATCTCAACAACTTAGAAAATTGGTTCAAAACTCATGGTGGATGGGCAAATTTTAAAGATAAAGATGGATACCCTGATGGAGCTGGTCTAACATCCTCCTATTTGTATTTTGCTCAATACTTGTCATCGTTTGCCGATCATATCGAAGACTACGCTATCCCTAGGTAATAAATTAATAATTATATATAGAATATTATGCACATTTTTCATCTGATCGTGTCTTTGTGTAATTTACAGTATAAACTACTTACATTGGGGTCATGCAAAATTTTGGAGAGTAGTGCCACCATCATATGCATACAAGTATATAAGCCTAATGGATTTATGTTTTCGTGAAAAATTAAAGGAACCACTCAAGTTGACTGGTTGTGCCAAATTTTGCTTACACAAAAGCATGATGGTCCGTGACGAAATCCTGCAAACCCATGGTATACCATACACCTGGGTAAGCTATATTCATGCTTTCAAAAAAATGACATGATTTTATGTGTAACACATATATTTTTAAACTTACAGACTGCTCAAACTGCCAAGTCTTTCGTTGTGACTTGGCCCATGGCTTTTCACAGCGGATTTTCTTCAGGATTCGGGCTTGGTGAAGCCGTCAACTTTGCGGTTGATGAAACCATGGTCGATCATTGCCTGTTCAATGTAAACTGCCATAAGAAAAAGTGTAAATGGGGCACAAATACTATCAAAAATCCTGATTCATGGATTCGAAAAAGACTCGGGGATGCAAGATTCAAGCAATATAGAAAGCGAGAACTGTTGTGGAGAAATCCATGCCTACTTCCACATGAAGCAAAATGTAAACCAGTTCCGCAAATACTAAAGAAAAACAGAATAAATGTCACAGAAAATCGTAAGCCAAAAATAGTAATGAATGTAACGAATTAATTTTTAAAATATAACGATTTATGCATTGCTTTATTTTTATTTTTATAGCTTTACCGAAATATCCTTGGAACATTAAGGAGGAATCTTTGGAGGAAAGCTATGTCGTCAGGAAATATTTTTCTGTCCAGTCAGACAGATCTTCGTATCCTTGTGTTTTGAAACGACTCCAGGGCGGACGCTGATAACATGTATCAATGGATTAATTTAAAATACAATGTTTGAGCAAGTATTATAATAATTATGTACATAACTTATTTACATTCCACATAATCACATTACCCATGTTAAATAATATACCAACAAAATAAAAACTTCAGAATTATTTTATTGTAATTTATTTTTTTTTGTAACAGTCAATCAGAGATCCTAAGCATGATTGATGCAATTGTCAAAATTTTTTTTGTGGAATACAATGACAATATATGGATCTATCATTTAACATGGGTAATGTGATTATGTGGAATGTAAATAAGTTATGT
>JAAXNX010003448.1:0-10703 GCA_036491905.1 Folsomia manolachei
CACCTATACTTCATGAATTTTATATTCCATTCAAGAATTTTCTTTATCGACATAACTCTGAATGTCCAAGTCGGCAAAATATACAAAAAGTGGTATCATCTCTAAATATGCTCCACAACAAATATAAAAAGTAGCTATGATTGAACTTAGTAAATGAAATAATTCATTCATTATCCTTGCAAATTTGTCAATTGCCACTTGCAATTAGTTAATCTGATTTGTAAAGTACAGAAAGGTGAATAGCGTGAATAACAAGTAGACTCGAATTGGACACGAGTTAGGTCTCCAAGTTTTTTTTTATTTGTTTGACATACCTTTTTGTTTATTGCAGTAATTTTGACACGCGTTACAAATTATGTGAAAAGTGAATGAAGTGCAATATATTATTGTTTACGGGTCAAGGGTAAATCTGCGTTGTCCACAAAATATTGGAATTTTGTTGCATGGTTTGAAACCCATTGAATATTTAATGTAGCAGTTTTATTCTTATATTAAATCACAGATTGATCCTTTTTGTGTGAAGAATTGAGTAGATGTTACAACGTATGCACAAAAATGTATTTAAGCTATAACACCTAAAATAACAACTATTTTTCGGTTTAACATAATTTTGATAAAAAGCTTGTACCACTTTAACAGTCATTGAGTCACTAAACATAACAAAGTTAGGTGAACACCTTAATTCATAAATTACCCTTAGTATTTATACCGGCAATGTTATGCTCCCAAACCTTTCCAACCCCACCCATACCCTTATCTTGCCGCATGATAACCCCCAACAATGCCATCCTTGCTCAACACTAATTGCCAAAGATGTAGCGACCTTGTCTCAAATATTGCAATGGCTCCTTGCAAATACATGCTCCAAATGGTATGAAATCTTTGACCATACTGCTTTTCAAATTTTGGCCAAGTCCTATCAAAATTCTTTTCCCACTCCGCTATTGTTTTTGCATAGTCATACCCCATATTTTGCCAATCCTCAATTATCCAAAGATCCTCAATAGCCTTACAAAGTTGGAGGTAGTGAGGACAATAAGAATTCTTAAAGATGTACTTATCCAACCAAAAGTCTTTGGGACAAATTGTATTTAACAGATTGCCAATCGTGTGCAGTAAAAAGATCCCATCATCCTTTAGTAGATTACGAC
Organism: Folsomia manolachei; assembly: GCA_036491905.1. Taxonomy (NCBI): domain Eukaryota; kingdom Metazoa; phylum Arthropoda; class Collembola; order Entomobryomorpha; family Isotomidae; genus Folsomia; species Folsomia manolachei. The sequence goes on from JAAXNX010003448.1 coordinate 1,152, forward strand.
AAAGTTTAAAAAATGCGTCATAATTTTTAATCCCGATATGCTCAAATAACCCGATACTAACAACCCGATCAAATTTTCCGGTCATGTCCCGATAATCGCAGAGAAGATACTCACACCCGGACAGACCAAGTTCCTCACATTTCCTCTTGGCGTAGCTTATCTGTTCCGCGGAAACGGAGCAACCAACTACGGAAACTTTGTAGTTTTTTGCAAGAAAATGTCCCAACGTTCCATAACCACACCCTAGATCGGCGACCCTCATTCCAGGCTTGAGATTGAGTTTGCGTGCAATTAAGTCCATTTTTGCGAGTTGTGCTTCCTCAAGATTTTTTGCAGTTTTCCAATATCCACAGGTGTATTGGAGATTGGAATCGATCATGGCTTCGATTATCGGGTTGGCTAGAAAGTTGTAAAGAATGATTTATTAAGCATTAATCTCATATTTGCCTAGCCATTTCTTTACCGTCATCATAATGTTGCTTCCCAACTTCAAACGCCTTCGCCTTAGTTTGCAAATTGAACATGTTAAATGTCCAATAAAGTGGGTGAACTACTTCGGCGTGTCTTCTGCTGCTGAAGATAAGTCCATTTACCGTCATCGTAATGTTGCTTCCCAACTTCAAACGCCTTCGCCTTAGTTTGCAAATTGAACATGTTAAATGTCCAATAAAGTGGGTGAACTACTTCGGCGTGTCTTCTGCTGCTGAAGATAAGCCCGACAAATCCCCGGAAATCCTTAGTTTCCCAATCCCCATCCAATTTAGAGTCCAGCAGTCCATAACTTCGTTCAATAGCTACTCTTGTATAAAACCGTTTGGGATTTAGGACTTTAATATCGGTGGCCTTATTTCCTCCCACAGTCACTCCCAGTCCGGCGAGACGTTTGTCGACGACATATTTTGTGAGAGGAAAGAACGCGAGGAGGATTACGGTGTAGATTTTGGAGTAAATGTAAAATAAGGCCAGAATCAGAGCTAGAGTAAAATCGGATAAGTATTCTCCGAAACTTTTCTGGGCCTTCATTTTGAGAAAGAACGCGAGGATTACGGTGTAGATTTTGGAGTAAATGTAAAATAAGGCCAGAATCAGAGCTAGAGTAAAATCGGATAAGTATTCTCCGAAACTTTTCTGGGCCTTCATTTTGAAAATGATAAGGTAAAATTTGTGGAGACCAATTTATTAGGTATTAGGGTTCATGGTTAAAATGCTACTAAAAGATTTTAAAGATTTGCTGAGACAATGTTTAGAAATTATATAAAATCTCATGTCATGCATCGTCTGGTCAAGTTGGCCGTGTCCAAAGTTATTAAAAAGACGATGAGTGTACTTGAAATTGCGTAAGAAATAAAAATTCTAAATGCCAACCAAACCATCCATCCGGTTGAGTAGAAACGGATTCGCTCATCTAAAGTTTTATAATATCGCAAAAAATATTAAAATGAATTAATCATCAAGGAAGGTTATATGCTTTTACTGGTTATTTCCAAATGGTTGGCAGAAATCATTCGTGAAATGTTGAATGCTTTTACCACAAAGTTTCTACCTACATAATACTTTGTTGCAGTGTCTAACTTCCGAATCAGTTCTCATACAAAAACAAAGCCCATTACGACGAGACAGATGCGTGAGTAACCTATTTGTAAAAAACTTTTTTTTAAAACTTGTACGCATTGGTTTACGTCCTATTGAGAAATACAATTATATATTAGGCAAAAACAATTCGTGTGCTTTATGCATTAAGTCTGAATTGTAGTTTCCTTTGCTTGTCTTTTATAATTTCCAAATGGTTGGCAGAAATCATTCGTGAAATGCTTTTACCACAAAGTTTCTACCTACATAATACTTTGTTGCAGTGTCTAACTTCCGAATCAGTTCTCATACAAAAACAAAACCCATTACGACGAGACAGATGCGTGAGTAACCTAAAAAAACTTTTTTTTAACTTGTACGCATTGGTTTACGTCCTATTGAGAAATACAATTATATAATAGGCAAAAACAATTCGTGTGCTTTATGCATTAAGTCTGAATTGTAGTTTCCTTTACTTGTCTTTGATAAATGTGCTGAGATGGATTGTGCAGGTTCTGGAAGAGGACGTAACCAAGATTGGAACTGTGTTTTGTTTTTGTTTCAAGTTCAGGAAGGTATAGCGTGTGTCATTGTAAGTGGTACATTAGTTCAAGTTACGTGAAATTATTGAGGGTATAAGACATAGTTTAAAATTATGTAAGACAACAGTAAAAGTCGACAGACCGGAAAAGTAAGAGTGATTCAAAACAATTGTCTCGCATGCAATAATTTCCACTTTTTTTATTAAAGTCGAGGCTTCCTCTTAATAATGGTCAGTTGTATGGGTGGACAGGTCTCGGCTGCTTCCGAGTAATGCTTCAATTTTAAATGAGCATTTAAGATGATTACACTTTACCCAAGATTGACGGACTATTTTTTTAGCACTACACGACTTACACACTCCGAGAAATTCCCCAGATTTTGATAAATTATGTAATTTATCAAAGTGCTCACATTTTAGTTTCTCTACGAGATATCCACAAAAACAATACCATTTCCATTCACAAATTTATGAGCATACATGATAAGCAAGCCTTAAAGATCTGAATCACACCCAATTTGTTACAACCTTGACTTTGTCACACGTTACGACAACTCAACAAAAGGTGACAGTAAACCTCTTTACATTTTTTAAAGATCTACTTCGATATCCTAGCAAACTTCTTGCAGATAAAGTCTCAAAAAGTTCTTATCCCAAATTCCATCATGTTAGTGTACTTTCTGTCCATTGTTCAATTCTCCTTTGTTTTACTCATTCCCCAATAAGTGACTTACACAGAATTAACCAGAGCACTAGTCTTGATTTCAATGCATTCTAATAAGATCTCACATAACGACATAGAAAACAAGCACTATTAGTAATTACTACTTATTTATGACGCGTTAAATTCAAATTAAACCCATTGTTTTCTGTAAAAACATACTTTATCCAATATCCCACGACATGCCGCGTTGGGGCTGAGCTAATTTTTTTGTGTCTTTTCATATTTTCTATAACCCTTCGATAGCGTCAAAGTCAAGTCAACCCTACCTCTTTTAATATATCATACGTTTTGGTTTAGTTGAATTGTACCAAGTTCACAATGGTGTGAACTTCTTATAATTCTTCACATCCAATCATTACAGAATTCCGCAATTTGTAATTTGTTACCCTTTTGTCATATAGCTGCGAGTTGAGTGTGAGCCCTACTAATTGGCTACTTTAGAATTTATTTATTCTCGCGAATGAATGAAAAAATTAGGTGAGCAAATAAATATTTGTAAATTATTAAACAAGTTGGGCACAACCAAATATCTCACATTCAACTAAATATCTAGACACACTTTAAAAAAAGTGTGTCTATACGTCTGTCCTTACACTGCTTATCTAAACAGGTTGAAAAATCAGATTTTATTTTCGAACATCCGTAAAGGGATAAATACAATAATTACAAAGTTCTTAAAAAAGTATTGTCGACCTCAACAACCAATATCTAATGTTTAATTAGAAAATAGTTAGTAATAATTCCAGGTATGGCGGCTATCAAGCCAAAATTCATAACATACATTAATAAAATTCTCCATTGCATTTTAGCATAAAATAATACAACGCATGAATTAGTAGTTGCTATCTTTCCCTGTCCACAAATTAACCTTTTCGTGCTAAAAATAAGAATTAGTATTGTTGTCCTGTTAGTGGTCCTACTTCCAACCTATCCTGGAAGAACCCAATGTATTGCATTTTACTGCTAAGTCGCCAATTTGTTGTAAAATTGTGATCCAAAATATTTGCATGTTCTTCCTCGTTTACAGCTTTGGGGAAAGGGTGTGGAAATCCCACCCAACAATTGTGACTATTCTGCCCAAAGGAATATGCATGTGAAGCAAATATTTAGTTGTCTTCAAGTTTTGAAATATTGCACTATCCTGGCCGTATATTGCATGCACAGTTTCCTGTAACTTTGTTCATGACAATGCACCTGCAGTTCAGATAATTTTATTACTTAGGACATCAAATCAACCCCTAGTTTGCCATCCCTTATTTAATTACTGGGTTCTCGGCTAACTTGTTAAAATATTGTCTGAGAATTTTAATGAATTTGTTTTGCAAATGCGCAGGGAACAGTATAAGCTAAACTGCTTTAGGTGAAAATTTCTGTGCGAGGTAGAGGTTTGCAAATTTTTCTTTTTGTTTTGCAGAAATCTTGTGTCCAAAAGAATTTCAAGAATTACGAATTGGTACGCGATTTTTATTTTAAAAATATTGTCAAATATTTTCAAAGCTTGGCCGGACTTAAGTTATCTATAAGTAGCCGCACCTTGAATACAGTTATAATTCTTTCATCTACAATTATTGCCAACCTTGCATTGTATTTCAAATTGTTGGATTTGTTAAGTTAGTAGCTTCAAGTTCCTAACATGATTACAAAAACACAAATAACTTCTAAATCCACTTGTCATTACCATTCTCCACTCGAGATACAATTTCACCGTACCACCCACATCTGACAATGAATACCTCCCTTTGAAATCTAGCCCATGTCGCAATAAATCTACAACAATCTAAAAACCGCAAAAACTACATGGTTCTCATATCACAAATATGAGATCCATTTCAACAATGAAGGTCACACTAGATGACAAGTAACGAGTAAAATCCCCCTCAGCACTTTTAACTCCATTGTTTTTCTTCGTATTGCATTGTAATTGTGCCTGTGATTCAACTAGTGAACCAATTAATTGAACGATACAATCAAACCTGATACCCTGCCTCCTCCTTGAAGTTGGTGGTGCATTACGTAATCTAATTCTGAGTGATGAATGATATTTGACCCTTGTAATGACCAGACCGGCAGAGTATACGCCATTGGCCGAGATATTGACAAGAAATCTCATATGTTATCGACATTTGTAGCCAAACAATTGAATGCATGCATTAGTTCGGCACCCTTAGTCACAACTCATTCTGTAATTTGCCACAGATTACATTACAACGCACCCTACCCCTCCCTAGCCAATAATAAGTGGGATACTTGTGTGACATAATAGTACGCTGATTCAGTCTCATTGTTGTAATTGCGTAATTCTTGCGGTTTTGTGCAGAAGAGAGAAGCGATGATCTTGATGACTTTTGTGGTGTGGCATCTTTCGCAACAGATTTTAATTCCTTTTTCAATTTGCATATCCATTTATGTAGGTTATTTATTTATTTAGTCGTTCGGATGAAGCTATTCTTAGATGCTTTAATATTGATTGATTAGTATTCGTAGTCGGAATCTCATTTAAGACTCATTCATTGTTTTTATTGTGCCTGTGCTAAATTTGGAACAATTGATAATTCCGGTTGTGCTCTGTTCAGTCACCTTTGCTTGTTTGGTTAGACTCACTCACCACACGACACCAATTGCCTTGCTTTGTGACCAAACTACTGTGAGAGGCAAACGTATTTATTTTTATTAGGGCGTGGTCAATCTGATTTCCGTGTGTTGGGACATATGTAGCTAAATGACTCACTAAATGATAACCAACTCTGTTGCCTTCCTGACTGGCTTGTATAGTGTGAGAGGACACTGGTAATTTAGTAATTGTAATTTAATGCTGATTTGAATCTTAAATCATACCATTATCGGGACCAAATGTTCCATGGTTAGCTACAAATTGTGCCGCATGGCATGAGTGAACAGGCACAAAAGGAATTTATCAGATCAAATAAATAATCTATAATCTGGGAAATCCATCAATCAATAATCAATCAATAGAGNACAAAAGGAATTTATCAGATCAAATAAATAATCTATAATCTGGGAAATCCATCAATCAATAATCAATCAATAGAGAATAAAAGTGATGGAAATCTGAAGTGAACAATAATCCACCGGAATTTGTGTCATCCTTGTAAACTTACTTCTGAAGACATCACGACAAATAATGGTTAATGGCATACGACACAAGTTTACCCAACAATTGACGACCTATGTAACAATGGCCGTATTCTTGCCTAATCATCCCAGCCCGTGGTGAGTAATTCTGCGACATGCCGTGAGAAAATGGGAATTTTATTTATAAAGTCTTTTTCAAGGCATGCATGGCATTGATTGCTATCTATTGTTCGACAACGTCTTTGACTTATAATAAAATTGAGTTAAATTCTTTTGTTCTAATTCCGGGTTTAGGTGATGATGACGAAAATGCGATTACTCCAGGTTTGCAAAATTGTGGGATTAAGCTGCCAAAGCGGCTGGATTAGGATATTTCTTAGTAGAATGTTCATCAGCTTTAATTTATTTCCAAGTTAAGAAATATGCTCACTCATCTACTTATGAAGAATCCCATAATTGACTTTGAGACATCTTAATGAACTATTTCTAATGAGCCACACCAGAATTAAGCACGTTACACAACTTAATGAGAGTTCACACGCGATTCTAATTCCAACTCGTTCTTTACCAGTAGCAGCAGTGGCAGAATGAGATTTACTCGTTTGAATTGATGCAATTGAGGAAGATAATTGCAATTATGTACGATTATAAAATACAAGAACCCCTCCTGCCATAATATTATCACCGGTTACGCTACATTTGCTCTGACTCTACCTCTGATGACAATAGGACCAAATTGTATATAATTGTAACTGAATTTACGCCGTGAATTATACAACCATCATCATTATCATCAGCCAATTCTTTTTTGCTTGGATTTGTTGGCACTTGACTTTGATTTTTGCTCCATTTCCATAATTTTATTTCACAAGTGATGAAGGTAAGCGTAGAATAGCGATAGGTGTGTGTCTTACTAAAATGTGCAAATGACACGTTAGGCATGGTAGAGAGTATTGCATAAATCCGCAAATTTTTTATGCAGATCTTACTAAATGACAGGCTATAAAGTGCATATAAACTAACCGGAATTACTCGCGTATTATAACAGCTTAACGGTTGTGTTCACTATAATTTATTGGTAGACAAATTTCTTAATTTCAATGAGTAACTGTTTATATTGCTTCACACTTAAATTAATGCAATTAATGAGTGCAGGGGCAATATTGGTGTTTATTCGGTAAGTCGATAACTAAGAATCTGAGCAAAGCGCATAATATGATGAACATAGATGAATTTTTAATATGCAAAAATTCTGCATGAATCAAATTAATAAATTTGCACACTTCTGGTCACTCTAAAAAATGCGTTTTAATACTTTGATTTTCTCTTTACGCTATTTTGATTGAAATTCAAAAGTCAAAATTTATGACAATCAAATCAAAATTTTCATTTTCTCCTCCATCCTTTAGCACGCCGACACTTTCACCAAAATCAGATTCATTGAGGTAAATTTCATTACAATTTTTTGCATTTGTTCACAGCGGGATGATGGCATCTCAATAAATTAAAAGTATTTTTCTAATTTTTTTGCAAGTTGAACACGGTTTTACTTTTAAAAATGTACGTCACTCCGCATGAATTTTGCACATAGTGCAAAAACCAACGATAACAAAACTAAACCACCTTGGGTATTGAATGTCATGATTTTAAGGAGTACCTAAGATTTTGTTCTCATGGTCTGCTAACAGACTTTGTTAGCCGGTTGAAGTTAAATAAGAAGGGTGTGGTTCTCAAGACATGCGACGCTTTAAACCACATTTTTCTCTGTACTTGATTTAAGAATCTCTTAATAAGGTGACGTACTAAATTTAGTTCTTTACTGATATTACTGTCAAGTTTACAGAAGGAACTACAATACCAATTTCTTACAAATCCTCAGGATTTAATCCTCCAATACTCATGACGCCGCATAATTTAAGGCCATCTCTCTTTCTCGTATAACAATTGAATTTAAAGTTGGACCCATACAACAATATAAATGCCGGCTGGATAGAATTGGTCGTGATTTATTAATGCATAATGCATCCCAAACAAACTATCTGATAGATCTCCAACTTGTTTTCAATCTAATAATCACTAATGATTTAAAATTAATGTGATATGGAGCTCTGCAGTAAAATACCACAATACAATCAGGACACCTAGCACAATGAACAATTGCCATAATTTACACCCATCCGCTCAAGATCAAGAATCATAACAATCTTTTTTATTTCTGCGTAATTATACCGGCCAGGCCAGAATTAAAAAATCAAATCAAGGTCGACAAATAAAATATCATTTACAAGATACCAATGAAATCAAGGTTCTGAAAGGATGTCTTAAATGCGGCTACTTAGCTGGGCATATAATTACAGGTGCAATATTGTCTGATCATCAGACTCTGATGGATGGAATGCAACAAGTTCTGACGGATAAGAAACTTCAAATTATTTTAATGAATTCTTCAATTGTTTGTCGACTTAAGAGTCAAAGTCGAGACTAGAATAAGTGCATGGGTCGTGTCAGAAAGTTAAAAAAAGTTGATGAATGTCGAATAGAATCAGTGCGGTTTATTTCTGCACATAATTGGAGTGGTTAACGTGTGATTAATATTTATAAAATGTGACCACTTACAGGTTACTAAGTTAGTAGTATCTGCCTTTTATAAAGAATTCCTCACGCTTTCTTCCCTTTGATAAAAAGATGCCGAGGGGCAAGTGGTTCAATTTAGGATGAATTTTGCATCCTCCTTCACAAAGTTTTGAGTTCCTTGCAATTGTATAATAAAAGTTATTTAACAATTGAGTCCAGGGTAAAGATAAGTGCATGTCTTTCATCGCATGAAATAAAATGCAATACTTGGTAAATATTGGACTAACCCAAGTCACGATTTAAGAGGTGTCTTGAACATTATTCAACCTCAAATATTTAGATACACAACCTTTGAGCATGGCTTTTGTGTTTTCGTCTTCGAATAAAAACTTTGCTAAAAAGTTTGCTGAATTGATTCAAATGAGGGTGAATGATTTAGACAGATCATGATGGCTACGGATTCTTATCGCTATACGAATTCATCTCATTTTTCTTCTTCACCTCTTAAAATAGGAGGTACGTCTTTAACTTGAGTTGACTTATGGACACCTTTTTATTAGCATATCGCTGTTTTTTGCGAAATTCTTATCCTTTTTGAAATCTTTAATCTTAAGCAAGGAAGGGGATTTATTTGGATCGGACAGCATCAGAATAAGGAATAGAAAAACCACATCTTTAAAAATGGTTCAGTGTTAAAAACTTGATCCAGATTTGATCTTCGTTTTGTTGGAATTGGACGGTTTAAATTAATTAATTGTTCATTTAATTACATAATACTAAACTTAGGTAGATCCTCTACTAAAAAAGAATCCCAAAACTAATTTTTTTTATTTCTTCCACAAAATTCTTAAATCCTCTTTGTCTATTTTATTTGTCTCTTCAAACCTTACCTGCCAAGTAATTGCAACTAATTTACCCACAATTTTATGACAGTTACTAGTAATGCACCCATCAAAACCAACATTAAACTAAATTTCCTTCTCCTTTGCGTTTAAAAGAGATTAAGTTCCGGAAACAAAAGGATGTAAATAAATAAAGTTGTTAGATTACA
>JAAXNX010003449.1:0-10702 GCA_036491905.1 Folsomia manolachei
TTACTAAATTAGTCAGAGTTTACATTTAGACTAATTCTAAGTCATGTATAAAATTTTCCTCAAGCATTTTAACCAACTAAATTGTCACGTAATACAGATACGAGTCTTACAATTAAAATATCACGGCCTTATCAATAATTATGTCGAATGTTGGTTAGCATAAAAAAAACTAATGTAGTTGATACATCACGAAGCTATTGTTGGAAAAAGTGTACAACAAAAATTAGGAAGTAAGGTAACTGTAATGACGTCTAATAGCTTTGAATGATTGTGGAACTCAATTATTTTTTGTTCACTGTCGAACCAATTGCCACTATAATTAAAATTGACCGTAAATTAATCCAAATTGAAATATATGTAAAACACTGCATGTCAGAAGGTAAAAGTGAAAGTCAGTGTTGTAACATAGTCCCATTAAAATAATCTAGTCCTTAACTGCAACTACTAAACATAACTACAATTACAGTAATCATTGTCACAATGTAATATAGTGAAATCCATTCCATTTGCTATCTATCATAATTACATAGATTAATAGAAAAGAAAAAATAAATTTTCAGATTTTATTTCTACGAACACCAGCCTAATTCTGTTTCCACATTTTTTTACACTCTTTCATACAAAAGTTATCCAAAATTTGAGGACAACTAAAAAACACAGCTCAGATTTGAAATATGAAGTACACACTTAATAGTAATATCAGCACCCCACACGGCTTTGGAATCCTTCCTCCATCATAATCAAAGTAATAATCGTAAACTTCCGACTTCTCAGTTTTATTTCCAGTGTCATGAAGACTTCTGACGACGGCACGATTTATCCGTTCTTCTTTCCGTTTTTGCTTTTCCGATGGAAGGATACCAGGCGCATTTTCATACGAAGTCCAAATATCTTCTGGTGTACGAATGTTCCCAGCCATGAATCCACTATTTTCTGCTGGAGCCTTCAAGAACTTGAATTCAGTGTACTGTACAAAATAAAATGTGGGGATAAGTACATGGAAAATTGTATGCTAATACAAATGACTAGATGAATCTTTACCTGTTGCGGCATAATTTTCAGAGGTCTTTCAAACACAGACCAAGTAATATAACTAAAGCAAGGCGGAGTTGTCAGACCACCTCGATAGCTGTAGTAGACAGAGTCTTTGGGGATAAAATCTATCATTCGCACAGGGAAATCCGTAGTTAAGAACTTCCGGAAATGATCTAAACAAATGCAGACCAAAAATTGAAATAATAATGCGTATAATACAACTCATAATTGGAGAAGTGTAAACTTACCTCCCGTGGGTTTGGCTTCAATTTGTCGGCGCATTTGGTAACTGAAAATATTTAAGCTAACCTTAAATTACCAACACATGATAATTTCGCTTTCTAATTTTTTTCATACGCCGTTTGAGCAAAGGGTTCGAACAGTAAAGCCTCATCCGAAGTAGGAGTCAAAGTCTAAAAGTTACAACAAATTAAGGAAACGTTTCCACTTGTTAAGTTTAAGTTACTCATTTCATACATCGTCCACAGTCACCAAGACGGAAACTATGTGCACAAGCTTCCCCCGGTAAGGAAAGAGGTCATTAAATTGCCGACTGAAATGAAAAAAATGAATCAAATGCACAATTCCAGTCTGTCCAGCAATCATTCAACATTAAATTTGTTAATAAATGTCTTTTAATCTGTTTATACCTGAGAGTAAACCAGTATGGTATCTCCTGTGATGGGCCTTCTGTAGTGAACATAAATTGGAGTTCCATATCATATTGTTTGCCATCTATCCTATGTTCGGATCCTTTGCCTCTATCCATTCCAATCTAGAAGAAATCAATACGTCAACTTGCTGTGTGTTATTAATTAAATTCCAAACAGTGAAATATACACCTTGATGTTTAACACTTCAAAATACATTGTCTGAAGACTTGGTGGTCCACCTTTCTCCAACCTAATAGCTCTCCGTTTCTCTCGGGTAGCATCATCCCATTGAATAAACACTACAAAATAAATGAAAATGTTACAGCAAACATAGAAAAATCAGATAATTATTTGAAATTGCCCTTAACCAAACCCCTTCCCCTACCATTGCTAGTCCCATCTGCGGGGAAATACATTAGAAATCTGAAGAAACGGTATCCATTCTCGTCCAATACATACGGCACAAAAGAGGAGTTTACGGCGTTGTCTGTTATAATATCCAAAGGCGAGGGTTCCTTGATTCCATGAAAAAAAGGCATTTAAATCTACAACAACTAGCTTATAAGTCTGTATTATTACTAATACAAGTGTTTACCTTATCTGCGCAGATCGGGAACTAAAAATAGGATAATGATTAATTACATTTTGTACAATAACCCAATAAATAATGATTGAATTATAGGATAATATAATATACCTTCACGGGAAAAATATCAATGCTATATTGCGACTGTAAGCGTTGCTGTTGAAGTTTTCCGGTTTCCAACTTATCTTCAATAAATTTAATCAGCCTCTGATTTTGGGTCAGAGTGTGGTTAAAGTCTACTTCGACCAAGCCTTCTTTCCAATCGAGACTTTTAGCTAGTTTTTTAATATCTTTGATAAACTTTCTTTCCTCAGTAGTCAAGGGGTGGAATTTCTGAATTGCATGACATTTTTACGCATATTGTCAAAAAATGTTTTAAGATTACAATTACCACAAATGGGTCATCCACTTTTTTAATAAGTTTCAGAATTTTTTTAAAGCTGGCTCCTTCTGGGGGAACATCACGTAGAAAAGAAGGAGATAAAACGTTTGGATTCTTATCAATATCTTCCTGAGATGGACGATTTGCGATATAAAAGCGCATGAAAGAATAATATCCCGTGGAGTCTTTGTCGTCTCTTATAGCTTTTGAGTCTTTAGCGGTACGGTTGGCATCTAGGGGTCTTGGCTTAACTGAAATTTAAAAACGACATAAAAAACGCAGCATTGCATAAACATCGAAGACGCGTTATACTTGTAAAGAGTAGGAGTAAAGAGTAAAATTTGATTTTACCATCGTCTGTTAAAGCCCGCAGTGATGGGTCGACGTTATCCTCTAATGATTGGAAAGCTTCATTTTGTAGGTCGATCTTACTGAGTGCATCTTGTTGCACAATAACCTTAGGAGGTTTAAAATCGTATCCCTTCATCCTCTTATCGGGATAGGGATGAGAGTAGAACATTCTGTAATATCGGAGTCTCTCTGATCTTCTGGATTTGGGATTGTCATTTCTATCTTTTTTTGGTGGAAAAAAAAAGTTCTGAAATTTTGTTTCCAGATCACCAGTCCCAGTAAACATGAATTCGTCCCATAGATCAGTAAATACAGCTCGCATCAGTCGATTTTCTTTGTTTATTGGATCCAATTTTTTGTTTATAGGAACCAAAAATTTGTCCTAAATAATTTTTATTCAAATTCAGGTTTAAAATGCGAACTTACACTTCCACGCAATACATTTAACTCACCAAATTCAGAGTATGCCAATCTTTAACCCCTTAAAATTTACAAGATATGAGCCCATGTTAATAATATTATGACCTTTGTGCATTAATGAATTGCAGAGTAGAGTGAGCTTTACCATAATCTCCCGTGTATGACCAAGGTGGCTGGGCTTGCCACGTTTCATGAGTAAGCTTGTACATGTAGACAGGATCAAACCAAAAAGGGTCATTTGCTGCAATCCTTGAACTATCTTCAGACGCTGAACAAAGATGGAAGGAAGGAGAGAGATGATAAGGTCACTTATGCCTCTAAAATATTAAGTTTACTTACCTTTCACCGGCTCAATTTTCAACAAATATTCTTTCTCGTTTACAACTTGGTAAGGGCCGTGGAGAGCCCGTTTAAAACGTTTCAATATCTTGCTTTGATTATTGGGTGGTTTCTTCAGAAGAATACGGAATGCTTCTTTTCCAGGCTGTTGAATCTCGGCATCAATTTTAGCTCGTTCATCCGGAAGCAAGAATTTTGTTGGACCATACACCATGCAGCTCCAGGCCTCATCTCGTGATCGGGTCCGAGTAATTTGGGCACAGGACAGGTCTTCCGGTGGTTCAGCATTTTCCTCGTCCTCGTAATCATCAAAATCAAAATCCTCTGGAGGGAGAACTTTGGAAATGAAAAATCGTTTCAATATTAATTTTCTGGAGAGAAAGTCTTCATTACCTTTTGTCGAAGCAAGAAAGTAGGCCGTCAAGGTCAAAGAAAGGAGGATGAGAAGCAATGCCGTTATCAGGAGAAAGGATTTTACTCGGGGCCGGGTATGACCACCATGTCCCTCAAATAGCCACATTTTGAATGTTCCAGAATGCCAAGAGAATGCAGAACTTTTTGCGAAAAGTTTTTCAAAATTATTGACACCGATTCATTCATTTTCGACGAAAAGTCCAAAATATTTCGAAAGTTTTCTTCAAGTTTTGGTCCAAATTAATGAATTATCCGTTGTTACAGAAACCATGCGAGCCACAAATTCTGAATTCTGGTTTTCCATTTTCCAACGTCCTTTATTCTGCATATAAGAACAAGGTTTGTAATATAAAAGTATTTTTTCTACTCTATATGCAGCGTATCATAAATTATGAGTCGTTTAAAAAAACAAATGCGCTACTATCTAAATATTAGGACATGATATACAACTCGACGAATTGAACGCGTAAATTAACAACAATAATGAAAAGTAATTATAGAAATGATAAAGTTACCAATAAACTAATGGCTCAGTCGGACGAAACCATCTTCAATCATATCAGATCAGGCACCATTGTCATTGCACTCATTAATTAGAGACGCTAACTTTCCTGGCTGTTAGTCGAAAATTATCCAGTATTGAGTGTCATTTGGTTTTGGTTCTGGTCAGATTGAGTTGTCGACGGGGGTCTGGAACAGGTATAAACATACCGTTTGATTTTCTTTTTTCTTTTTGCTAACCAACTCTTAACTAAAACAGAAAAAGAGGAAGAAATCGAAGTTAATAAAATGAATAAATCAATGCAACCCAAGCATTTATCCGTGTTAGACAAGATTGCGATAATCATAATAGAAAATGAATTGCAGTAAAGCAGCGTAGCATAATTATTTAACACATTTCCACAAATTTACCTCGTAGGCTGTAACTTTGGCTTCGGCATTTTGTCTAGAATGGCTTTAATCTCTTTTTTCTCATCATAACTTTTACACAAGTCATAATAGCTCAGGATATAGCGACTAATTTCTTGCAGTTTTTCCATGTCCACATTTAAATCAGCAAACCAGGCCTTGCAATCCTTCTGCATTACGACGCAAGCCATTTGGAGGCAAGCTAAAAAAGAAATGAGATAATTTACAATGAGAACTTCTTCAAGTTAACATGATTTCGATTGCTGACAAATATTTACCCAAAGCAATCTGAAAGGGTGGGTACAAAAGTGCACAATCCGTTCTCAAACTGTCATTAACCATTCTCCAAGCAGTTGGAAGGAGTTGTTCCTCGTGTCCTAGGTCCTGTTGGATAAACTGGATAAGGGGACGGTAGGGTTGGTACACCTAATAGTAAAATATAAGTCAGTGTCATTTCAATTCATTACTTTGACTTCAAAAGCACTTACAATGAGACAGCAGTCCATATTCTCCTAGTAAGACATAAGAAAAATTATTAATAATTGTACATTAGACAAAACAATGAAAATTTTAAAACATCAATTTTTACCAGAAGATAAAACTCGCACTCTAAAATGTGATTTGTTCGGTATGGAAAATCCTGGGCGTAGGCGTAATGAAACTTGTTTTTAACTGGAAATTGAAAAAATGATCAAAATATTAAGACACTCATATTTCTAAGAATCTTATCAATTATTTGGATAATCCCACTCACCAACTTGATGCGAGGTCGTGACCAGTCTGGAATTAGAAATTACTCCAAATTCTTCAACTTTAGACGCCAAAAACACCGCGGTAGGCGCAAGGAGCAGCGGATCCACACATTTTAGTGAATTTCGGGCATAAAAGCGTTTAAAATACACGATCGCTGTTGAAATAACTTGTTGTCTCAGCTTTAAAGATTCTCCTAGAGCTTGCATGACTGTAAAACAAGATTAAAATTACAATCGCACCTCCCCTTAAAAACTATTCATTTTACTCACAATTACAAAAGAAAATCAGAATTTTTTGATACTCCTCCTCCGTCATCAGTGATAAATCTCCTTGCCTGTCTCGGACTAGATCGAAACGGTCCAGGATCCATTGTTGCCTGCGATCAAATTACATTAAAATTTTAATTATTCTTAATTACTTAACTCTAAATCAAAACTCGTTAAAATTGCTTTTTAAAACTCATCCACATACCAATGAGAACTCTGCCAAAAGTTTCCTGCCATTCTACACCAACTCCCAGAAGGCAACGATGTCTGCTAACAATGCAATTCCAACAATGTCGCCAATTTTTTGCGTAATTTTGCAACAATTATTTTTTAAATGTCTAAAATTAGCAATTTCCAAACAATCTCCATTCAAACTTCGCGGGTGTGATTTTTGGCACCAATTGCAATTTCCAAAAAATTCCGGCTTCACAGATTGTTAAGAAGTTGATGAATTTTAGAAATTAATTAAAATTTCATAAAAATTCCCTAATTTTTAAAAAAACCAAATGTCTGCCACTCCAAACACTGGTGGGAGCGTGGGGAGCGAAGGTCTCATCCCAGAAATGTATTTGGACTACATGAAACAAGTCCTGACGCCGTATCTCGTCGCGGAAAAGTGTTTTGACAGATTCTTTGTCAATTTCGACTTTTTTGATGGTAAGTTGATAAGCTCGGACTGGGATCAGGTAGAACTTGAAAGGGATTTGTGAAAGATTTAATAATTTGTTCGGTATTTGCAGAGGACTGCTTCAAATACACTCTGAGCAAGGGACTGGGAATGGGAATTATTTTAGGGTCGTTGATGGGTAAGTAGCTTAGTTATCGATGATAGCTTATCGTGGAATTAACGCTAATAATTCATGATTTGGTTGCAGTTAAGGTACCTCAAATCCTGAAAATCTTTGGGGGCAAGAGTGCAGCAGGAATCACCCTTCTAAGTGTGATACTAGAATTGTTTGCAATCACTTCAAATCTGTCCTACTCCTTTGTTAGTGGTTATCCGTTCAGGTGGGTGGGTAATGTTATTTTGTAACGATAAGAATCTTTAAGATTACCCATTAATTTGCAATTTTATTACTCACAGTGCATGGGGAGAAGCCTGTTTCCTCGCCGTCCAAACAGCCATTGTTGCAATGCTTGTCCTTTGGTACAATAATGGAAGCGCACTGCTCGCGATAAGTTTCTTGGTCGCGTATGGCGCATCCGTTTACGGTCTGGTTTCTGGATTGACTCCGATTGACACATTACGATCCATGCAAGCTGCCACAATTCCTGTTATCATTGTCAGCAAGGTTTGTTACCATTAATTGTTAATTGGTCGGATTTTTTTGGACAACTTTAGAATTTACATGAATGCATTTGTAATTTTCAGTTGATTCAAGCCGCAACAAATTACCAAAACCAATCCACCGGTCAACTTTCCGCCATCACGATTTTCATGCTGTTAGGAGGTTCGATTGCCCGAATTTTTACCTCTATCCAAGAAACAGGAGACCAAACCATAATAATGACATATTTGGCTGCTACCGCGGTCAATGCTATGATAACCTTTCAAATGATTTGGTATTGGAACTCTCCTGCGAATAAGAAACAAGGAAAATCGAAACCTGCTGGACCTTCGGGTAAAAAGGGAGCCGCCGCTAAGGGAGGAAAAGCAGCAGCAGCTCCAACTAAGGCTCAAGCTAGTGGAAAGGCTGCAAATAATGCTCCAGCGAAGAAAGGTGGAAAGAAAGCAAAGAAGGATAACTAAAAATTGTAATGACTTTCTTTTCACAAAATTTTCATACAGATATTCTCAGGCTTTTTCAATTTTTCACTCAATTTGTTTACCATTATGACTGGGTCAATAATTTAAAAAAGACATTATTTCCTGAGAAAAATACCTTTAAAATCCATTAAGCAATTTAAATAGCCTGTTCAAACGTAACCAAAACTTGCCATCTTGTCTGAAAAGAATAATTGTATTGTAATTTTATTAGTCAGTCGTTGCTGTGTCCTGTCCTAATTATTTGACAGTTAGTTTACAACCCGGTTGAAAACATGTTATTGTCCAATTTGTGACATTGTTTTGTTTGAGCTCTTGTTTTTTTTGTGCAATTAGCTGATGACTCCTCGATCATTTACACAAAGACTCCACATTTATCGACAGAAAGAGATATTATAAAACTAGCTTTTGTTTAGAATCTTTTCAAATTCAACCCTAGAGTGATAGTTATATTGTTGAATTTGAATTTAGCCGTAAAAATTAGATCCGTCCCATCCATGTTAGCTCACAAAATGATAATTGTTACTAATTGTTATTGTTCTACCTAAATGTACTACCGTAATTTCCTTGTTATTAGAACAATAGTGTTCAGTCCACTAAAGAACTGCCCTTTTGTCCTTAATCATGTGTAGATAACGTAGTTAATTTAGATAAATCATAATTAATTAGGCTTCCTTCCTAAAGTCAAATGACTTCAGATGAGATTTCAATAATACTAGTTTTAGCCGAGCTTTACTTTACATCACTCCGAATCGGAGTCTCCGATATTACAAGCACTATTTTATGTGCACAAATTGTTACGTTAATACTGACCATTCCCTCATTAATACCGATCCCAAATCCAGTATCGTCCCTGTAAAATAAATTCCAAAGAAATTACCAATCTTTCCTTGTTCCATCGTAAAACATGGTCATTTTCCTTCCTACTTTTTATAATAATTACAAAATTATCCTTAGATTTCTCCTATTTTGATCCCGTAAAAAGACTCCTACCCTCTACTAGCATGTTTCATTACATGCCTTCCTTTAAAGATCCAACATTTTATAGAAAAGTAGTTAGTACACCGACTCACGACCCCCCATGGGTGAGAGTGCTACCTGCTGCTGAGTTTTCTACCCCCTCAGGTTTCACCACCATCATTAGGATTACTCCACGATATTCCATTACCTTCCTTCTTCGCTCTTCTAGTAATTCATTAATTTTAGTTGACAACTTCTATAACTTCACTCTGATTAATCTCAGACATCCATCCACACCAACCAGGTCGAATTCGAGAAGCATTTCTCAACCTAAACATGTCCTATTTGGAAAATGTTTCATTTCACCAAATCCTACGCACAATAGAACCTTGTTCTCTTTTCACTTGGATGGAAAGAAGGAATGCTAAATAGCTCTGTTTATAGGAAAGAAGTTTTGGATAAATTAATGCTGTTTGAGAAGGCAAGAAGTCTTTCTTTACAGAGCTCCAATGGAGTCAAGTAGTGACATTTCAAGAATGCCTGAGCTTTGTCTTGTCAAAACCATGCAGACGCTGAGTTTGCTCTGTTTCTTGATAAAGTATAAAAATTGAATTAGCCAATTTACACCAAATAAGTAGTAAATGTCTGATTAGAGTGCCAAAAATAGAATTGCGAAGGTTACTTTTGTGCAAAAAAGTTTAGGTGTCTTCCTCTTACATTTTTGTAAATGATGAAATGTTTTAAAATCATACAACCAAAATTACAAGATTACTGTTAAACAGCTCATTCTCACTCCGTTACACAGGTTCTAAAGTACATAAAAAAAGGATCGATCGGATCTTCATAAACATTTATTGATTGGTTTGGTTCTTCTTCAATCCTGCATGTACTGGACATGACGCTTTTTCCTGCTCTGCTCGGTGAAGAGATGTAATTTGGCGATACGGTCCAAGTTGTCAGTCACCGGCCTGGTTGAGATCTGATAAGTCATTTCCACCCAAATGATGTCGGTCGGCATGTCACTGTCCAGTATCTGGATGGTCATCTCATCTCATCCTAAAGTAAAGCATACTTGGCCATATATGTGTTAGACAAGTTCTCGTTCTGGCTCATGATTTGGGATGAAGTGGTTTGTTTTGCTTGACTTCCCATGCCATTGGCACATCCCATGAACCAATGAAGGAATCTTATCCAGTTGAATGATTACGAGGTCTCTGATTCCAGCAAAAACTAAGAAAGCATCCAGTCAGCATCTTACTCACTGCGGATCACAAGTAATTAATTTCTGATCAATTAAAGATAAGTGGAGGAAACCGGGATCAGAAGCATCTTAGGAAATGCAATCGAGTGATAATCGATTATCTTATCAGCCTTCCTGGTATCATGCCATTATCAAGATGAGCTTCTCTTAAAGATACTCATGCATTTCACAGCTCTTTTTCTTTTTTCCTGTAAAAAGCTAAGAACTACAAATTCCTTCACTTCTTAGTTATCCCAATTAAACCGTGTCTTTCCAAATATTCCAATTTTACAGACTTCTTAAACTTTCTCAAGTTTAGGGTCGATTTTTGAAGTCTTGTCGTAATTAACTTTCCGGCATTCGATTTGGATTGCATTTGGATTTATCTCAAGATAAAAAAGATCCGTCCATTCTTTAGTGTATTAGATTGGATTCGACTTGAAATGAGATGAGTGAGTAATTAGGATGGATGGGTAGGTGGTAAATGATTGGAAGGGGATTCAGATTTCCTCAAGTTCATGCTTCATCAATATCACATTAGTCAACCTTTGGATCAAGCCAAGCTTTGCGGTTTCTTACACCAATTTACAAATTAGTCAGTCAACACCTTCTCCTGTAAGAAAAGCAAT
>JAAXNX010003450.1:0-10702 GCA_036491905.1 Folsomia manolachei
ACTCTGTTCCCTTGCAACTCTTATTTTTAACGGTTGCCATGGTTTCCGTAGAGCTTGTTTCTTCTTTTAGGTAGTTGAAGGGGAAGACGAAAGCAGAGGGGACAAAACCTGTGGGATTTTATTGTTATTTTACATGGCAACGGATTATTTTTGCATGGCAACTTTAGCATGACAACTGGGAATTTAACCAGCCAAGCTTTCATAAAACTGCGTTACCAACCCTCCCTGTTGTCATGGGAGACCCAAAACCAATCCGGATCCGTTTTATTTAGGACCGTTACCAATGTTCCTCGGTGGACTGTGAGGTCTGCAAAATTTTTGAAAAAGTTACTTGAACATGGTCATTAAAATAAGTGTCCAACTTTGAACGTGATATATATGCTGCGTAGGTCACAAGAGTGCAGAAAGCGTGTGACACGTAAAAGTGAGTATTTTCCATTTTAGCTCAAATTACAGATTCTATTGAACAACTGAAATTTTCTATTTTTGTCTCAAATTTTTAAACTTTTTATAAATGTTGGTTACCATGACAACTAACTTACCATCCTCTTGATTAGCAGTAAAAGTGTAGAGCACAATGTGGGGGTGTGGTTCGGGGGACTAATAAATCAAAAATTTAAAAAGTTTCAAAAAATTAAAAAAAAAACCTCTCTCACCTTACAAAACTCTTCCCCTCCTGCTCCACCCACTTTCTCTGCCTCTCTCTCACCCAAATAACTCACAGGTATAAAACCCTCCCCACCAGCCCCACCCCCCGTTTCCATGACAACGTATGCCCAGTCATTCTCTCGATATAGCAACTGGACCAAATCTCCGCGTTTTACTTCCAGTTCGTCGTCTATTATTTTAATTTTTGTAGTTACCATGACAACGCACATAATAAAAAAAACTCACCCACACACGGACTAAAATCATGCAACACTACAAAATTATTATTCAGCTGCGGTGTGGTTGCTATGGAAAAAATAATTTTATTAAATTTCCCGTTGCCATGGTAACCAACTACTTACGCAATCCAACTTTAACCAAAGTCTCGACGCTCGAGGATCCCGTTACTCGTCCAGGAAACGGATCCGTTTCTATGGTTATCGGTTCTAGGGCTGGAAATTTAGATAGGCATGGAAATTTAATGGCAATTTAATAGGCATGGAAATTTTGTTTTTAAATTATGCTGAAAAGAAATAAATTTAGTTGCCATGGTTACCCTTTTTCTTTTTATGTTTCTGACTCCGAATTCTGACGGGGCAGAGGAAGGCCATTATTTATTTTTATTATTTAAATAAATCGCCATGCCAACACCTGTGCATTGTTGCTCTAATAATGAAATGGATGCATTGTTGCCTGGGGCAATATTCTCAGTAACCAACCCGTTTCCACCACAACAACTTTTTATTTAAAAAAAAAATACTATTGAGATCAGGTAACCATGGAATCACCACCCCTCGACCACACCCCTCAACTCCTCCCCCAGCAGTTCCTCAAGTAAAACTTGTTTTAATTTGTCCTTCTTTTCAGGCTCCATTTCCTCGCAGTTCTGGAAATTTATATATTTAGTAACCATGGCAACAAAATTAGTAACTATATACTCACCCACAAAACAACTTGAACCCACGCCCCAACAACCACACCCCCTCCGCGTATCCTAGCAACAATTTCTCCTAGCAACTCCTCTGCCCATAGATACAAGAGGTATTTGTCGACTCTATGGAAATAATTGTTAGCATTTCCAATAAAAAATTTAATTAAATTTACCTTAGCAACATTATCATAAAATCCCCAAACTCTTCGTTTCTAATGGCAACCAAAAATTTTTCCTTGGAAACGCTTGGAAACGGAACAAACTCTAAATTTGCATATTTACGACGAATGAAATTTGATTTTTCTTCACTTGACGACGCTGGAGTTATGGGTTTGGTTGCTAGGGATGATTCGTAAATTAAGGTGTTGGCATGGGAGTTGGATGTTAGGAGGGTGGGGATGGCCAGGATGTGGGGGCTGCAAGGAATATTGTAACCATGACAACTTATTTTTTTATTTTTTGGTTGCCATGCCAACTCACCCAACTTTATCAAGGACGAGACTTCGTACTCGGGATATGTGACAACCGAGGTTTCTGGAATTTATTTTTTTAGTTGCTATGGAAATAAGATAAATAAAATAAAGGCACACCCCCTGCCAACTAACCTATGCACTCCGGAGCATCCAATGCAGACAACGACTCCAAAATTAATTACGCCCCAATCCGCACCCCCTCCGCCACAATCCGCGCAAGATTCTTGGCTTCGAATGCCACACCCACTCAGGGAGGAGAAGATTCCTGGAAATAATTTTTGTATGACGATATAAAATAGTGGTCATGGCAACCAAAAAATATTTTTTCAAAAAAATACCCACCTCTTTCTACGGCCCGCACCCACTCATCTCTCTCCTCCTCCCTCCCACCACCCCCAGCACAAACTTCAAACTCAAAAACCTTGGCAACCGTCGTCAAGACAAATCCCTTTTCACTAATTTTGACATTAACGTGCTTCAATTCTATTATTTTATCATTTTTACATTCCATATAACAATTTATGTTGTCATAGTAACAGAAACAATCCGTCGTCAAGACAATATATTTCTTTTTCCACTTTTTTAGCTTAAACGACTTTTTCATCAAGTGTCCCTGCTTAACTGGAATAAGTCGCCCCACCCCCGTTTCCATGGTTTCCATCTCCAATTTCTGGAAAACATTACTTTTCCTATTCTTCCTGTTGCCAGGCGTTTGAGCCGTTGCTAGGCAACAAGTTTCTAAAAAAGAGCGGTCCACGTTGTGTCCTGTTTCTGGGGAAACGGTGAAGTGGAGGAGGTGTGGTATTTTTTTGAATAGGGCGAGGGAAGCAGGGGGTGTGGTTGGAGTGGAGATTAGAACGATTGGGAACGAGGGGAGGAGTCGGTAGGAGTTTAAGCGGGAGGCGTAGGTGAAGGTGGTTTCCTAGGAGATGAGAAAAATTGGGTTGTTATGGGTAGTTTTTTTGTTGCTATGGAAACTTACGACGTCGGAATGGGAACCGGCGACGAAAATTAGGACATCGAGCCATGAAGCGAATTGGAGATCTGGTGCGTTGCCTAGGATTAAAATATGTTTTTGGTTGTTTGGCATTTTTTTACGTTTCTAAGGAATTTTTGTGTTTCTATGCATGTATTTTGTTACTATGCACTTCTGGTTTCTAGGCTTTTTTAGGTCTATAAGGATTTTTTTTGTTTCTATGCAGTTTTTGTGTTTCTATGCATTTCTGGTTTCTAGGTTTTTTTGGTTTCTACGTTTTTTTGGTTTCTATGCAATTTTTTTGTTACTATGCACTTTTGGTGTTTCTAAGGAGTTTTCAGTTTCTATGCATTAGTTGACGTTTCTAGGCTTTTTCTGTATTTCTAAAGAGTATTTTGTTTCTATGCAGTTTTTTGTGTCTAGGGAATTTTAGGTTTTTTGTTTGTTTCTAAGCAATTTGTAGCTTTTTTTGGTTTCTATGGAATTCTGCACGCCTAAAATGCCACTTCCTGTGACCCAACCCCGCGAGCCCACATCGGTCCGGTAGTGGTCAGATGACTAAATACAGCACGAAAGTGCTGGATTTAGGAGACGGCCGCTGCCGCTCCTCCAGAACTAACCTTCGTCTCTGATGAGGAGTAGGTACGGTTGATTTTTGATGTTGATTTGTTTTTTGAAGCGGCCACCTGCAAGAAAATGAATTCAATTGTCAAAATTTCATTAAATCTATAAATAAATTTCAACGTCTTTGCATTTTAAAAGTTTTGAGAGTTTTACCAGCGTTCCCAGACACATTTCTTTCAAACTTGAGAAATAAAATTTCCCCAATGCAGAAAATATACGATTGTTCAAACAAGAAGGACCGTGCTGGTTAATAAAGTTCATTATTCTATAGCCTTCCAACAATAAAATGTTTACAGATAATTTGCATCACAGGCTCTCTGCACCTTCACATCATATTTTATTGGCTAAAATCACAGTGCTTTGTGGCTTTTGTGCTTTCTTTTTTGGTGACCTGACAGCCAGAATTCACTGGAATCACACTCTTTGACTGAAAATCCCAAAAGTGTGATTACACTCGAAACCCTGATTTGGTTTTATAAGGCACCGAGAGCCCGTGATACAAATGATCTGTAAACCGATTTATTTATTACTTGTCATTGCACCTTAGAAATTCATAAAGTCTCACTAAGATTGCCCACTTTTTGGGACCAGGTTTATTTAATGCTTTTAATTTGGAATATCGAAGATTTTTCAATTCAATGCCAAACTGAACAATTCATACTCCTTAATTGCTGATTAGGGCTCAAATTTAGTTTTTCCAGAATTTCAAAAATTCACCTTTGTCGTCGTCAATGGTGTTAAGTCATGAAAAGCAGTTTTTGCTAAGAGTTGTGTTTTTATGCATCACTAAAAGTTTTCCATTTCTTAACGGATTTTGACCATTTTTGGCTTAAAAAATAGCAAAAAGACTTTATCTAAATTTTTGTGTTGATTTAGGTTGATAACATGCTCCAGTAATTTATAATAAATAGAAACGTGTTGCCATTGACACATTATCGTTAATAGCTCGCGTAGATATAGGCCAATCGCTTATCCGCATAAAATTCCATTTCCCTATTATGTCAGAAGAATCGGTGCCAAATTTCATCCAAATCGGACCAAAAATGGCTCTTAAATCGTAAAATGTCACAAATGTCACTTTTTGGGGGTAGGGTAAATGCATACTTTGTGAATATTTTGTTGCTGGGTAATTTTTGTCTCACTACTCCCAAAAGTGTGATTACACTCGAAACCCTGATTTCGAATAATTTTGTATCAGTATGAAATGTATAGGTCACAGCGATGTATTAAAGGCTATTGAATATTGAAAAATTTTAGTTTTAGTTTTTGCTCGCGGGGTTGGGTCACAGGAAAAGTGATGAAATGCATAGAAAAATGAAAAAATTCCATAGAAACCAAAAAAGCAAATTGCTTAGAAACGCTAAAAATGCATAGAAACGCTAAAACTCCTTAGCAACAAAAAACACCTTAGCAACAACAAAAACATTCCATAGCAACAAACCCACCTTCCGTAGAATGATCCACCAAATACTGCCCCGTCAAATACCGATGCACTAAAGTTGACTTTGGACTCCCAGAGTCGCCAAGCAACCCCAAATGAATCGTCGGACAACTCCTGCTCAGCGTCCACTCTTGAGAATTAACGAAACTGTCTGAAAAAATAAAAATTAACCTCTCATCGCCCGTAATCAAAACAATGAATTTTTTAACCTCTTATCACCGCAAAAAATAAAATTAATTAAATTAACGCGTATTAACCTCCAAAATCCTTCATTAACCTCTCATCGCCCGTATATAAAAAAATTCTTATTGCAACTCTATTAACCTAAAAAACAACTCAACCAACAACTGCAGCATGTAACTACTAAATAACTATTAACCCCCTGCACCAAATAACACCAAAATTAACCCCTTATACGCCGTTAAATTAACAATTAACCTCCCAACTCCTAAATTTCAAAACACTTAAAATTTAACCCCTTTAAACGCTGATACAGTGCAACTTTAAAAATACTAAAAATACGACTCCAAGAGGTTAAACTTGTTACCTTCAATACAAACGACCTGCTCCCTAATCTCTCCCGCAAGCTTCAAATCACTTAAACCTTCAATCATCTCATAAATCGCGTAAATACTTGGATGCACACTTTCAAAACGATTTATTTCGTCACTTATCGACATGGAAATGTTTCGGGAGGGGGGTTGGCATGGTAACTTGTCCATGGTTGCTATGGTTACTATTGATAATTAATAATTTAAATTTAGTAGTTGTGAAATTAGATTGACCCACTGACACAAAAAAAGACGTTAAATTTAAATAAAAAGGTTGGCGGGCTTTTTGGCGGCGTTTGTTGATTTTGAGACTGCGAATAATTTCCCTGGCAACCAAAAAAACCATGACAATCCCTTAGCAACCAAAAAACAAATTCACAAAACTCTCTTTATTCACAGAATATATAAATATAGCACCCCCTTAACTAAGCACTCGATAAATAACAAAATTTCCATGACAACAGCACCCAGAAAATAAAAACACCGTCACCATGACACTCCTAGTAACCTAGTAACTATGGCAACGTACAAAAAAAAACAAAATTAAAAATAATGGGTTGCTAATAGCAACACCCAAATACTGGCCCTATGGCAACATATTTAAAAAAGTCGATTCGTCCAACATTTCCATGGAAACTAAAAAAATCCCCTCAATTCCACCCCCCATCACTCCTGGCCCTTTTCCCTCCAACTGGTGGACTGACCACACCCCCTTCCCTCCCTCCACTCCCTCGCAACAAATCCGAATATTCTCTGTTGTCATGGAGACCATATTCTGGACTCTCTCCACTGTCGCTATCAACCAGTTCGGATTTTATTTTATTTTTTTGGACGGTTGCCATGGAAACGGGAAAATTTTGCGTGGGGGAGTGGCTAGGGGAGTGGCTGGGTGAGTGTTGTTGGAGGAGGTGCGGTTGTGGGGGGGTGAGACTGTGGAAAAGAAAAAAAATATTTAATTTCCATGACAACCAAAAAAAGGCCTTAGCAACAAAAATAGTAATAACCATGACAACTCACTGTTGCTGTTGTTGTTGCTGAGCAACCCACATGTGCGCTGCAGCAATTGCTTGATTATGTTGTTGTTGCTGTAGCAACAGCTCCGAATTAAAATCCTGTTGAAAATATCCTTCCAATAATCTCTTTGTGGGAGGAGCCTGTTGTGGAGTGGGTGGGGCTGGGGAAGTGGGGGAGGGGTTGGGAGAAGAGTCGAAATTTTGTTGGGTGGGTGTGGTCGTCATGTCGAGGATGTTGGTGTTATTGGGGGGTGGGTGCGGTTGTTGGTGGGTGGGGTTGCTAGGGTTTGAGGGCTGCGGTGGTGGTGGTTGCTGGAGGCAGGGGTCTAGAAACGAAATTTTGGTTAAGGTTTTTTTTGGTTGTCATGGAATTTTTTTTTTTTTGGTTGTCATGGAAACTTAAAATTTCTGCTCACCTTCCTGCTGCTCCCTTCTACTCCCCCCCAAATGCCCCCCCTGCTGCCCCCCCTCAAAATACCTCTCATTTGGAATAACACTCCTCGGTGGCCTTAGCAACAGCCCAGCATAATCTTCATCCTTGTGAAATTTCTTGTCAAAGTTGCCATGGTTACTGCTCGGGTAGTCTAGGTTGTGCTGGATTTGTTGCATTAACAGGGAGCTGGATGATGGGGTGGGGTGGTGGGTGGGGCTCGAGAGGAGCTCTTCATTCGTTTGAGTGGGTGGGGAAGTGGGGCAGTCGTCGCCGTCGGATAATCCTGGGAAAAAATTTGGTTTTGATTAGAAATTGGCATAAAAACTGCAAATATTTTTGTATGGCAACCATAAATGCATAGAAACATAAAAATCCTTCGCAACCATAAATGCATAGAAACATGGTAATTTGAAATAATGCATAGAAACGAGAGGCCTGAAAAACTTATTTTAATGACGCGCTGCCTTTAGTCGTCCGACAAAGTCACGGGAAATGCCATTAAATTGCATAGTAACGAGAAAAACTGCATGGAAACAAAATTATTTTGTAATTCCCTTAGAAACGCTAAAAATCCTTAGAAACCTAAAAAGCTGCATGAAAACGATAAAAAGCTGCATGAAAACGATAAAAACCGCATAGAAACAAAACCTGCATAGTAACAAAAAAGCTGCATGGAAACCTTTTTGAAATTCCCTTAGAAACGATAAAAAGCTGCATAGAAACAAAAATTCCTTAGAAACAATCCTTAGCAACGACTCACCATTTTTATGTTCCTTCTTGCTCAACGCCTCGATAATATTTTTATTGGTCAAACTTTCGTGTGGCTCGTTGTACTCGGTGTATTTCAACAAAACCTTGTCCATGTCCGTGGAGGCGTACTGCAAAATTTATTTTATTACCATGACAACTTAAATTCCTCTGTTGCCATGACAACTAAAACAGTTCTGTAACTATGCCAACAAATAAAATAAATAAATCCCAGCTCACCTGATACAACTTGTTACTCGATGAAAAGATGATGAGCGCAATTTCGCAGTCGCAGAGAACGGAAAGTTCGTACGCTTTTTTCATTACGCCGAATTTCCTCTTGTTGAAGGTTACTTGACGATTTCGCTCGTCCGTTATCCGAGATATTTGAATCTTTTTGCGGCCCATCTTTTGGAAATTTTAATTTATTATTAGTTTATAAATTTAAAGAGTTTAGTTGTCATGGAAATGTGACTAAATGTTGTCAGGGAACGACTAATAAATTCCCTCCACTGTGGTTAAACTTTCTAAAAAGCAAACTTCAAACCCGTACCCTTTCCTTAGCCGCTAAGGCGTGTGCTTCCAAATTCTCTCTCCACACACTGCTCTAAAAATATCCCTGGCCATTCTAAAAATAGGTCGGGTAGGTTGCTATAGCAGAGTAGACGTCAATTGTGATGTCAGAGTGTGGTATCGGGTATTTGGGAAAAAGTGGTGGTGGTGGTGAAAACTCGGAGATTTTGATTTTAGAGAGAATTCGGAACTTTATACTCTCGTTATGGTCAAAATTATGTTTCCAAGGAAAATGGTTTGAAAATGCATTGATAGCCTATAAAATCTTTGTGCCCATGGAAACCTAATTTTATTCAATTTCAATTATTTATGTTTTGTGAATTATTTTTTATGATACAATCTCCGTAATAAATCTAATTTTACTAAATGTTTTGTAGAAACATGTTTCCTTGGATAATATCATGTATCGACATTTACTAATGTCATAGAAACATTAAACTTTTATGAATCATGTTTCCTTGTAGATACGAGTCGCCTGATGAAACTGTCAACTAGCGTCAACTCGAATCTTTCCATAGAAACGGTACTACACGAATTCGTAAATTATAAAAACATTTCCTTGGAGAATTTCATACAATCGCCATGAAATCTAAATTTATAATGAATTTTACTTTGGAAGCAAATATGAAGAGTCGCCACGGTATCTTTAAATTTTGGTTAAACCACTCCCACCACAAAAATTATTGCATTTTAAAACGAATTCACAGAAATAACTAAATCTGCTGTAATATGAAATCCTTAGTAACCACACGACGGTTTTTTATAATTTTTAGTTGCCACGGAAATATTAACCAAAAAATTTGCAAAAATATTTTTGAACATTTCCCTAACGACGATCGAATCCGTTGCTATCCACAAATTCCAAACATTTTCAAATTTAACGAATCCAGTTACCACGGAAAAATTATTCATTAAAAAAATGTTGCTACCCCAAATAATTCCACAATTCCATGACAACAAACTGAAAAAAAACTCACCTTTTCCCACCAACACTCGTCCCACTTTTCCACAAAAAACGCAAAAAACCACACCCCCACAGCAACGGTTGAAAAGAAATAAACAAAAAAAGTTGAAACAGCAAAACCTCAGAGGAGGAGGGTGTGTTTTGTGTTTTTTTTGTAAATTCCTTAAGAGGCTAGTTTTAAAAAGGAATGGGCGGTAGGTGGCGTGGAGAGTATGGAAATATTTTTGGTGCTAGTCTCAAAGTCTTAAATGTTTCACGAGCAAATGTAAATTCTAACTTTAAACAAGTTTTTAATGCATGAGAATAGCGCTTAAATAACGTACAATTGCCAGACTAAATGTTGGCAAAACTTGCCCGTTATAAATATTCACTCGTCTCAAAGGCATTTCCAATTCTAAAGTCTTAATTACATAAGTTTCCAGTTTCCATTTTGTTTTTAAGAGATGCCTCATCCATAATAAAGGAATTGACATTAAAACATTGAGATAAAGTGCAACCGAGGTGATTTTAAAATGTCCAACTCTTCCAAAAAACCCAATTTCATGCAATTTTTGAACGTGACCCCGATCGTACTTTTAAATATTGAAATAACTCTACACAATTTATACAAGGCTTCAGGAATTCAATCGGAAACTTATGACATTTAAATCCAGCATCGTCGAATGTATTAGCAATGTTCCCCAAGAGTTTTTGATTTTCAATGTTAAAAGTACAAAGTTAAGAGTGTCAACGACTTGATTTCCTACAAGGTTTAGAAGAATCTCTCGAGGTTTTAGTATTTATAATGGTATCCAGTTTTGGATCCTAAAAACAATAATGATTTTGTCAATAATTTTTACTGTAGGCTAAATTTAGTTCCACAAAATGCCAATGCCACATGGCTCGGGCTAAACAGTCAAATTTGTCAAGGATTTAAAGGAATCTGGTTTCACATTGCCATTTTACCTGAAATAGTAAAAGTTTGTATTTCTCATTTTGTGGCATGCAAATAGATATAAAACAAACTTTAAGTGCACTGGAGATTATCCTTAGGATGAGCCAATGAACATTAGTAAATTAGTCAATTCCACAATGCAAAATGCCACCAAACAACCAATCTCTTTGCAAGAAATCAGTAAAAATTATTTTTTCCCTTGAAAAAGTGCATAAAAATAACATTCCAAAACTTTTGCATTAAATTTCTCAACGCCATAAAACACAAATAATTTATTTAGACTCTTTAAAATACTATTTTCTGCTCTTCAAACTCTCTGAAAGAAATCCCATCGCCTCCTCCAATCCCTGGCCCTTTAACGCCGAAGTCTTGAATATCTGGAATGTTCTGTTTC
>JAAXNX010003451.1:0-10698 GCA_036491905.1 Folsomia manolachei
GTTTTAGATAACACAAAAGAACTCGTGGTGCTCCTTCATCGATGCGACGAGATTGAGATTAAAACCGAGAATTTGGATGATAACTGTTACACAAATTCTGACTGATCCTTTGTGATTCAAAGTTCAAAACATTGTAATATTTCAAATAAATGCTGTACTCTGGTTAAATTACGGAATATGCATCTATTATTTATTCTAAAGCTTAAATTACAATATACGACTTAGCTTAATTTTACTCCGACAAACGTGTCACTAATGAAAGAGTAGCCGTGGTTGTTAAAACCTCAAAAAAATATCTGACACCAAAAAATCTTTGTACATGTCCCGTTCTCAAGTTTGGGAGTCCCAGCTCAAAACACCAAACCGGAAGAGACCTCATTTTCCTGGACATGTAGCTTTTTCTCCGTGGCAGAATTTTTTTTAAAGAAATAAGCTCCTTCTCACAAACCATAAACGCTTTGCTGCCATTTAGTAGAGTAACACCAGTAATTATAGAATCGAAAATTGCCAAGTATGGAGCCATTAAATACAAACTGAACGGAAGATGTGGAAACATTTTGAGTGTAAAGAAGTACTGCATAACTAGCAAGAAGTAATTGATAAACGCGAAATTAGTCATTGCCACTCTGGAGAAAGAACGCACCGTAGAATATGCCAGGACTAGGTCACGATAAAATTTGAATCCTGCAAAAAATGTGATAAAATTGTTAATTCATTAATTGCGCAATTTTGCAAGAAATTGAAACTGCTTGCTTTTAACCTACCTTTTCTCGGAGAGCGTCTCAAAAGCCGTTGCCATAATCTTGTAAACTTCTTCATCACCATTGTCCCAGCCATCCCGATGGCATCAAGTACTAAACAAATTCGAACCACTTCCAAACATCCCAACAAATAGACTAAAAATCTGAAGAGAAGACTAACAATCTGAAAATCTAGCCTCTCCTTAATTTCCCGTGGTACGAACTTTTTCAGCAAAAAGTAATACGGATCCTTGGAGGTGCACGTACCAATCGAAGCCAAGAAAAACGGAAAAATTAAGAGTTGCCGGAAAAATAGGCGCAGCCTTGAAATAAAATGTTTTTCCCTGGTCGTCAAACGGTTGTGATGAGTTGCCTCAGTGGCGTCCGACTCATTCATGAACTGTTTTGACAAGGAAATCCATATCCTCTGAAAAACCTTTACATCCGGAAATCTCAATAAAATTGGAAATCCAAGTGCACTAACAAGGACGACGGTTAGTCCAACAATGGAATAAAAAACAACAATAGGTAGCGGCACTCCATCGTCCAAATTCCACCTGCCTTTTGAGACACGCCTTAACAATCGATTTGCTGCAATGAACCAAAATGGTCCACAACATAGTACGACAGTGTTCACTAAGTTGATAAGAAGCCAGGGAAGATGGTCTTTTAAAGAGAACTTGAATATAAACATGTTGCGACTCTTGTCCCAGATAATAGGCCAGGGTCTTAGGAGAGGAAATCCTTCAACGATTTCAGTGTAAGTGTCCATTATTGCGTAAGGCAGCGCAAGGGGTGAATAACACTCTGGCTCCAAGAAAGACAATTTATTAGGTTCCCGTTGTTGAGTTGGAAATGCCAATTTTGGCATTGACTTCGTCAATTTTTTCATGTTTATTACTAGGTCTTTTTTGGAATGAGAATAAACATTTCTATTGATTTTTATTTTTCGACTCAATTTCTGGGACGCTCCGGAATCGACTGACTTTTATTTGCACGGCACTAACCTTAACAAAACCGTTATTATTTTACATCAAATTGTTACCTCGACCTAAAATGTATCACGTAAGTAAGTATGTTGACAACTTGGTTCATTTCTCAAACTATAAATTACAAGGCTTTAAAAAGTGCTGTAACTGGCTCTGGCGAGGCTAAACTAGATTTATCTTTTTGATTTAACTAAATGACGATCAAATTTTCCTAATTATCCAATTAGTCATTAACTTCCAGTTTGTTTTTTGATGTTCCTACATTTTAAACTCGTCCGCCACCAGCCATTATCTACTTCTGTAATTTCGATTTTAAATTTCATGATCCGTTGACAATTTGTGTTTGATTATATGGTTTGCACCAGGGATATGTATTAAATCTTTAATACATTTCTGTGGTTTGCACTGCTAAAATGGAGTATTGATGAAATAATATGTGGAATATTTTACTATTTCCAAACACAAGAATTGCTTCTCTCATGTATTTATTGTAACCCAAAACAACAGTTTGTTTTGTTTTAAATGTTCGCGTTTAAATTACACAAGTGCACAATTCATTTGCTGAACTGTATTTTATTTTATACATAATAATACATATGCTCAAATTATTTCATTACTTTAAAATTAATGGGTTTGCCATTGTTGAGGACGACGCGGCCGATGATAATTTATGTTGTTCAATGATTTGGAATATTTTTTCGGAGGATCGCAAATTGTGGACGTTGGACTCTTTATTTCATTATACAGGTAATACAACAAGCACATTTTTGACATTTGCCAATTGCAGAGATATGTTTTATAATTATAAAATGTTCCAAATATGATTTTTTGAAATACATATGTAATCGTTATAGCCGGCTTGTAATGTTTTATACGTAAACATGCTTTACTCTGAGAGACAGAAGTTGACATTAAAAACCAAAATTTAATCGGTTGTCAAAATTTCACGAAAATTTATTTCTCTTATACAAATTTACTTGAACTTGCTCTGGGCTTGAAATTTAATTTGATGTTATACCTAATCCAATCTTCCAACCAGTCCTTACAGTATGAAACTACGAAGTGATGTCTAATGTTTTATAAATATTGGACTTGGATCGCCTCGAAGATATCAGACTTACAAAATTTACAAATTTAGTCAATAAATATGTTATTCAAACTTTTGCAAAATAATGATTTCCTGGATCTGTATATTTTATTTCGTCCTTTTAGCTAAGGCCAGGTTTGAAAGAAATCAATACTGATAAAGAAATTGAAATTCGACAATCATACCGTACCTTAGCTAAACCACATTCAACAAAAGATTACGTTGACGGAAAGGAAATTGGAGCAATCCGGATTACAAGCTCACCTTTTTGCATTTAACTTTATATTTTCTTATTCACATAGCAAACGGTGGATTTGAATACAATCAATACCTCACTCAACCGAGGAAGTTGACTATACTACTCTAACCACTCAACTGAAGAAAATGATTAAATTAAATTACTCACAAAACAATTCCTGTCCTTGGCTTATTGTTAGTTGGACGAAGCTAGTCCTTGGCTGCTATTCCAGTGCAAAATCCGCATTCGACCACACCTTAATTGTTTTCGAATTTCATATATAAAAATGGACACCGAAGGAATTTGGCGTGTCATAGCGACATTCAACCACTCCTTCCGTTTTATTTGGACATTTCCAGTACACTACAAAACTTTTAGTAGACAAATTTTACACTTGCCCAGAAAAACCTGGCCCTACCTTCTATGGCTTATCATTGTCGGAGTCACAATGTCTTTTAATTTCCTTTGCTCAATATTCACTCTACTCTGGATTAACTTTCTTCTCGAGAATCCTTTCAGCATATTCGAAATCTTCATTTGTATTATTATGCTAATTCTCACGATGTTCGGATTTTGCGTAGTGTACGCCATAAATAATTGGTTGGAGTTATGCACAGCATCTGCCGAACGACTGCAGAAAGATTTCGATGATTTGGTACAAGGCAAGTCCAATTGTTTTGCTCCACCTTGTAATGACAAGTTGCCATTCATTAAATATTTTTGTTTTAATTATTCCAGTTGCCAAAGCTGCCATTGAAACGTCCCTCTCCCTGACAAGATTACTTCAATTTTTTATGATACAACTTGGAGGAGGGCCTTTATTTTCTTTCCTTTCGTCTCATATTTACATGGAGATAGATCCACCATACATGCTTCTCAAGTTGGTACTTTCAAACTTTGACGTAGAAACGACAATATCAAAACAAATCCTAATATTTGTGCTCAGAATGTTTGTCCTTGTCGTCATGGCAATTGAGCTGCCTCGAATGCTGTGTTTCTAGACTGACATTTTTGATATGGTGCTTGACAAAAAACATGACAAGCATGCAAATCTTAATCCATTTAATTGATCAGGATGCAAAGGCCACCATTAGTGGTGCCATTCGAAAATATCGAATTCGCAGAAATACCCAGTTATTCCGAAGGCATTGCATTATTCACCAACATTTTCGAGAAATATACACACACGCTATGGCTTTGTGGTTCTTTTGTGCTTTTTTTCTTTGTGTTATCTACAATTTTGGGACGGTTAAGCTTCTCCATGTCCTTCCGCCTGAATTTTATATTCTTTTTCCTTCCCTATCCGTAATTGCCTTAGCCATCATTGTTCTAACGCTGCCTCATTTAATTAAGTATCAGGAAAGTTCTGCCGTTGTGGTGAGTCAACTCAAGGAATCTGTGAGTCTGTTTAGCGGGTTGCAAAGGAAATGGTTGGATAAGACGACAAGGTCTTTGTAATCATTTGAGACCTATAACTGAAGCGGTGGGTGTGGGTGGTTTTGTAATTTTTGAGATTGGACCAGGTACCAAAGTTGCACTATTGAATGCTGTTTCCAGTTACACAGTTACGGCATTGTTGTCCATTGATGTGTAAAAAACTTTTTTGATGGCTAATTCGTGAGTTAGAAAGGTTGACAAAAGATTGAGTTGGCAAAACTATTATAAGTTATTCAAATTGAGCGATTAATTGAGATTTCCATTCAAGTCACTGTATGTCTAGTAACTGCGTACTGTATCCAGACTCATTTCTTCATCAAAATTGTGGTTATCACTTCTACAAAAAATGTGTTGGATGCCAAATATAAAATATAAATTACATTTTGTTTCAATGGGTGCAACTCGTAAATGTTGAATAAATTTATTGCTGATTTTTAAAATACAAAGTAAAAATGGTTGCCTGAAAGTTAATATTTTTATCATCATCGAACTTAACTGCCCACTTGACATGCTTACTTCTGGTTCAGGTTAAAAATGAAACATAGTCCGTTTGTTTTAACAATTAAGGTATGTAAATTTTATTCATTTTCATGTCAAGATTATGACAATCACATCTTTGATATCATAACTTTGCATGTGACTACTGAGTGACATTTTAATTTATCAAACTGGTTTTACAAGTAAATTGGACTCATTAACCTGTCAGATCAGACTGGAAGATAAAAAAACAGCACATCTTGCCATAACCACAAAATCTTATAACTGTTGCGTGCAAACTACATTACGTGTGAATTTTCCTTCTGCTCACTGGACAGGGTATTTTAATTACTGATGCAATTATGTAACACATTCTTATATTGGTGGAGACTTTTCCCTTGCACAACCTCAAGGTGATCCTGACTTTGTCCAGTCGTGCAAAACACGTCTTGTAAGCTGGTTGCATAAAAAAAGTTCCCAAAAACTTTGCCTTGCTACCATTTCCAGAAATCATGGACAAAATTCCAATTCTAGATTGCTCCTCTATTAAAGGGGAAAATGTTCCTAAAGAAAATTTGACCAAGTTTGCGATTAAATTTGGACAAGCTCTGGAAGGGATTGGATTTGTCTACTTGACTAATCATGGCTTGGATTTGAGCAGAGTAAGACATTTTTCTTTCTCTCAACATTTCACACAATCTTATAAAATGGTTGCATTCTTGCAGTAGATGAATTTCCTAAAATATTTCAAACTATCAATTTGGTTTTCATTTGTAATTTATACTCTTTAGATCGACAAAGTTTACCAAGTTTCCAAGAAATTTTTCGAGCTACCTGAAGACATCAAAAAGAAAGTTCGCAAACCTCCAGGTGCAGCTTCTTTCCATGGCTATGCGGGTCCTGGGGATGAACTGTAAGCCAATCAAGTACATTTCGTCCAGGATTTATGTCCACTTACTTATTACTTTTGATTTCCAGCCTCAACGAAAATGAACCAAATGCCACCGAGCTCCGAGAATTTTTTGATGTGACCGGTCACATAGAAAGCAATTCCTTATCCCCCACCCACTTTCCAACTGAGGTTCCCGAATTTAAGCCAGCCTTTGACGCTGCACGAATCGAATGTGCCATGCTGGCCGAAAAACTGTTGCGAGCCATCGCAATTTATTTAGGACTTGACGAAGATGAGCTCGTCAAGCGTCACAAAAATACCCGAGATCGGGCCATGCCAACACAAACCGTGATGCGAAGCTCCATGTACTCACCTCTTCCCGACAGCGTGGGAAAACTGGAGGAAGGCGCCGTGAGATGTGGAGAACATTGTGATTGGCACACGATTACTTTGCTATTTCAAGATATGATTGGAGGACTGGAAGTAAATAAAATTATTGCATTTTGAGTTGCGTAATAACGACAAATATTACTTAGGTACGAGGAACATCTGGGAAATGGGTGCCTGCGACTCCAATCCAGGACGGTATTCTGCTTAATAGTGGTCAACTCCTGGAAATTTACTCTGGTGGACGGATGGCAGCTACAGTAATTTATTCTATCATTATTTTTGTCTCAAAATAAGGCAATTGTTCCAACAAATTATTTGGCTTTCCTTAGCCTCATCGCGTCATGATCCTGGACGAAGAGAAATTGCTTGTTAAACCCAGACAAAGTTTGGTTTATTGTCCAAGTCCCGACGGACATGAAGAGGTGGAACCACTCGTTCCCATTCTGAAGGATTTGAAAGGCAAAGTTCGGTCAATTTATGGTCCACAGTCCTACGATAAAGTAAATGCCTGGGAGTGGGTGCATCAACGACACTCTGCTGCTGCCAGTTATTAAAACTGTTTGCCTTGAATTGTAGTAAATCTGGCAGAATTCCGATATCAAAGATAAATATTGTTTTGACATCTTAGAGTTTCACACTGAAAAAATAAAATTGTACTCAATATTCTGGTTTCTGCTAATACAAGGTAAACTTTACAATAAAGTGAATTAATGACTTTAAAATCGACAAGCCTTCATAGCTTCGGGAGGTTATTATTTTGGCAAATAAAACCTTGAATGAAAATAAATCGGTAAATAACTTCAATTTAATAAAAGTAGCGTCTATAACTATTCATAACTTCGGGAGGTTATTATTTTGGCAAATAAAACCTTGAATGAAAATAAATCGGTAAATAACTTCAATTTAATAAAAGTAGCGTCCATAACTATCTCTGTCTTCGATTCCGTAGAGGTTTGTACAAGTATAACATAAGAGCACAAAATCCTAATTTAAATTGAATATTTAATATTTACTTAAGTTTACTTGTCACCTCTAGTTCCAATAGGAATGAACAGGTATCCAAACAATGTAATCAACGCGTTTTCCCTGGTGGCGTTTAACAAAGTGTCCAAGTCATTCATGTACAAAATTTCAAGTCGATACTACCATTTCATCAATGCATTTCATCAATGCCTAATTGAGGNCAAAGTGTCCAAGTCATTCATGTACAAAATTTCAAGTCGATACTACCATTTCATCAATGCATTTCATCAATGCCTAATTGAGGTCAACACTTGGCCATTGGAATATGCTTGATTACTAGAACAACTAACTGCTAATTAATTAATAAAACAAAGCAAATTAATTTGTAGTCATATAACGGTCAGGCATTAATCACCCCCACCAGATTTGGGTCGAATACATAATTAATTGCTCAGATAACTGCCTATTTATCCAACCCAAGTTCCCGATCCCCTGCCAGAGTTCCGTCTACAACTTTGTCAAAATGGAGTCGTTCAAAATCATATTGTTCTCTTTAGTTTTACTTGTATTTTCCCAAGCACAAGAGTTTCCATTGGGGGAAATAAGCCAATGGGGAGAACACGACGTGAGTTCCGGCGAAGCTACTCTCATGTCAAATAAGAAGCTGCAAATAAAGAAGTTTAACTACGATGGGACAGGTAAGACGTGAAATATATTTTACAATGTAGTTTCCTTACTTGGTTCTTGCTATTTTACAGGTCCAGCCGCGTATTTTATGGTTGGCAAGGAAAAGGATTCATACACCGAAGAGTTGATTGACTTGGATGGTATTGTCATTCCAGATGAGAATGGAAGGTAAACACAAGTTTACTTAAATTTTAACAAATCATTTCATTTGACCCATAATTCCAGTTGTGATCGTCTCGGAGAATATGATGATCAGGATATCATGCTAACTTTACCAAAAGGAATGAAGTTCTCAGACTATTCCTATGTGTCGGTGTATTGTCATGAAAATAATCACAATTTTGGTTATTTCCGGATCAAAGATGAATACGAGTTTACAACTCCGGCCCCGGTCTATTTACTGAACACAGTAATTTTAGTTTATTCATTGTTTTGATTGGTAAATTGCTGTTTAATCAGTTAATCTTATTTCAGACAAGTGGTGCAGTGTCTGTGCAAAAGGATATTTCTGAGGATGACGCACCTGCAGAATGTAAGCAGCACATTACATAAAGCAAAATTATGTGATTTGACAGTTGTTAGAAGGCTTGATATGATTCATCGTTCCAAAGGTTAGTAGAATAAATGACTTTTTTATTTAATAGGTGAGCAAGAAGACCTGTCCAGACGACGGCGACGAAGAGGGATTTTTATTTAAATGAGAAATTCCGCAATTACATGGTTTTCAATTGTAAATGATTGGCGTTATAAAATTTATTTGTTTGAATGCACTCTGATTTGTGGTTTGTGCATAAAAATTGTGTCGCATATTTAATTAAATATTAAATAATTGGGAGGCCAAAAAGGTGCAGGATAAGCTTGGATAACAAGAATTCAAATTTATTTCGTTTCTCAACCGTGACTTGTGTTATCTGTTGGTTGGCTGATAAATTAACACGGGACATTATTTTACGAATTTCATAATTTTATGCACTGCACAACAAAGTCGTAATGACTATGTTGTTTTGACAAACTTGGTAATATTAATAGGCAATACGGATAAGAAATTTAAGATAGATTGGACATCAAAAGGGTCATCGATACTATCTACATTTCTCAAAATTAAATATTCGTGGTTTGCGATCACAAAAGCAAACCTAAACCACTAATCGTTGAAGATTGGCGTGTCATTCAAGATACACTGAGAAACGTGATAAGAACAAGTTAAGTATTGAGTTTAAAAAAGTAATACAAACTCAGTTCAATCCCATGCCATCCACATAGCTCTAAGATTAAAGAGTTTTATTTTATCGGAGCTTAGCAGTAAATGTGATAGTCTTGTTTTCGTTCCAAGGCTTATCTCGTAACTTTCCATGGAACTATTTCTGGAAAATTGCAAATAAATGTGTA
Source organism: Folsomia manolachei (assembly GCA_036491905.1). Taxonomy (NCBI): domain Eukaryota; kingdom Metazoa; phylum Arthropoda; class Collembola; order Entomobryomorpha; family Isotomidae; genus Folsomia; species Folsomia manolachei. The sequence continues at coordinate 9,290 of JAAXNX010003451.1, forward strand.
TTTTAGTATATAACGCACATATGTAAAACTTAATCGACTGGAATTTACATTCAATCTATTAAATTTGCCTTTGACTTTCATACCTTAAAAATAACGTCTCATAAACAGACAAATTCTCATCCGTGTACGAACATGGTTATTAATGGTGGTGACTGATTTAATGTGGAAATCTTTAGACCGATGGTCATCATTTCATTCTTTCCTATGGAGAAATCCCGTAGATTGAATCCAGCCACGGGAAAATTGATACAATCCAATCTCTGTTAAAATGCTGCCATGTGCTTTCTCCTTATTATACGCTGTCCTTCTCTTTCTACTTACTTTTGTTGTAATTGCCCTACAACTATTCGGCTTGATCACAGTTCCACTTCCCAGCTTAATGATTGACTTCATCTTCGTAGCTTTTTGAGTGTTTTATTTTATTGCCGACATTTTAATTTTACTAAACGGAGAAAGCTCGGTTCAAAAGTTTAACTTGCTACGTGTTTATGAATTAAAACTTAGCTCGAGTAAGATCCAACTGGTAAATTTACTTTGAGTGTGTAATGAAAAAAATAGTTTAATTTTTTTGCAGAATATCCCAAGCCAATGCCCGCTTTGATATTATTGGAACTGTGCTAAACGTAATTGTGATAATCTACGGAATATTGCTTTACGTGACGCTCGCATTCTTGGCTTACTGAAATATTTCAATGTCAATACTACGCTCTGCCCCGGCTGTGCAGTAACTGGAAATACGTCTTGGTTCATCCTTATCCTGGGCCGCTGTCTTTCGATTATCCTTGGAACACGAATGATTCACATTCGGCCACTCAATTATGTGTTGCCACCATCTTCGCGTACTTGTGCCTTTCGTGTATTTCCACCCTTGATTACAATGCACCAACACTTTATATCAAACCGTAAACACGCCGATAAGTACGGGTTATGCAATGGTAATGTCTGTTGGCTTTGTTTTGATCGTAGCTCTTAACTTTGTAACAGTTAAAATGTTTCACATAATATTGATGCCACTTTATCCGGTTTTCCCTTCGGTGATGTTGCATGTCGAGATGCTATTGACGATAAAGATTGTACTTGTACTACAGCAAAGATATGTGACGAGGATGATTCGAGCTAGGCAATTTGTCTTGCTAAATGTGGGATTGTTTGGATTTCGGTTCTTTTATATTAAGAAATCTACAAAAGCCACTTTATATTATACTCTGCTAAGTTATACCATTACTGCACGGATGTCTATTGATGTTTAAAAATTACACCGACTTGACAAAGCCAATTGAAAAAAAAAGTTTAATTCCAAGTTGTACAATGTCAGGTAGCTACAACCGATTGAATAATAAGCTTCATTTCCTTTATATTTAGCTTGAATTTATAGACATGACTTGAAATAAACATAATAAAATTTAACA
>JAAXNX010003452.1:0-10691 GCA_036491905.1 Folsomia manolachei
GGAACTTATTACAGACTCGTGCTAAACGATGCCGGGTACAACAGCACCTGTCTTTGGTACCAGACTTCAGGCAGTGGCTACTACGTTCCAACCCCTGCCGTTTGTGGCGATTCTTCCATTCCCAAAGCTCAATTGCAATGGATATTCGTCTCTACCCCGACTAATGCCTCAACATTCCTCATATTCAATCGAGCACTGGGTGCAGCCGCTTTCCGACCACTTGTCCTAAGCCCGGACTTGCGAATTTTTGACGATTATCCATCCAATGCTGCCTACAGAGAAGATGGAACTCTTAGAATTGACGCAGTCTGGATAATTAATGATTCAACAGGAGGATGGTACTCGATAGCACTTGCCAGCAATCCAAATGGTGATCCAATCACGGTCGGAGCTCAACCCTTAAAATTCATGTTGGCTCAGGCTATTCCGGTAGCCGTACGAGGTGCATTTTCAACCAATTTGATTATACAGTTGTAATTTTTAGGTTTATTAGATTTACATTTTTTTCAGCCGGTTTGAACACATTTGCCTACAACCTTCCCTCCAATGGGGACCTTGTCGCTTGCCGGCAACCCAGCAGCAGAATTGTGGGAGAGTATACGTACACTAATTCACCCGACGCCAGCTCAACGGCCATAATAAACAAGACTATTCCCAATGATGGCACGGCGACTTGGCAGCTCTTGCAGAATCTTGGAGTAAATTGAAATCTCTTTGAACTAATTTACCACTTGAGATCCCTTCTAAAAATGTCGTTTATTTTCAGCTAACGATTCCAACCACCATTCAAACATCTTTGCCTGCAGTTGGTGACAATTCCGTTGTACTTGGAGACATTGCACTGCCTCAAGGCCTCTCAGGAGGAAACTGGACTGCGGATATAGTTGAAAGTGATTTGGTCGCGGAGAACGTTACAGTAACTGGACCTGGTTGTAAAGTTGTGTCCATTGTGGCGTCAACCATGGAGTTTTGTGCTTTTAATTTCACTGCAACCCTGACTGTTGTGGGGTTAACAGTGGGCCGGATTGAGAGTGAGGATGGTGGTGAGGTTGTGAATTATTTACTTGATCCTGAATTAATACTTCAAGCATTGGAGGAATCTGGGTTCAATTTGGACTCGGTCGTCTTGGAAACGAGCACGTATGGGGTTGGAGCAGTAGAGGGACAGGTGCAGGGAGAAATCAGGGGTGATTACGGGTTGCAAGTGGATACAATTCAGACGAGTTGTTAGATATTATTTAAGTATTTTCTACTAAATTGGTTGAGTAGTAATTTCTCTCAATAACTCGGGTTTTTAAAAATTAATTTTAACTCGAATACAAATTTGTTCATTTAGATATTTGCATGTGTCAGTGTTGCGTTGGTTTGGGTTACGACATTCGGATTGGCGCAGGGGTTGGGTTGGACATGAATTGTTAAATTTATTGCGTTTCTAAATTAACACTTTTACTAATAGTAATTTCAACCGCATGTATTTACTTACTTACTTATTTACAATATTTGCAGTTGTTAAATGAGATTATACGAGTACAACATGAACGTACTTGTCGTTGTAAAATGTGTTCCCATTTCATAAAAAAACTCCTTATTCATTTTTCAATCTCGTTTGTTTATCTGTCTGGAATAAAATTGTGGAATGCAGTTCATCATGAATAGGGGAATACACTTAAGATGCTTAAAATATGTAAGTAGTACACACAGAACACAATCATGTCCAACTGGAAAGCTGAATGGGAATCCGTTTGTTTATGAATGAAAAAGTTTATGAGAAGTAAAAGTGGACCAGGCAGAATAATTCTTCATGTACTGAAGTCTACGGAACTATCTGGAATTCTATGCACTTGAGATCAATGCATTTTGCGTGGTTTAAATGAAAACTCGGGAAATTTTACTTTTTTTCAGCATTGTCTTGCGTGTTGGGATAAAAATGTTTATGAATGAAGTTCAACAAAGTCTGTAGGGAGTGTGTTGTTATTCACATAGTATCAACTACTGTTACTATTCCATGAATAAAAAAGGAGAAAACATTAACGTTGTTCATTCTGACCACGATTTTACATAACGCCAAGAAGTGGGTGACGGCAGTGGTGGATGTCGTTGGCCCGGTGGATCTTTCAGATTCGGCCTATATGTTGAATATCGTTTATAATTATATCGCATTCTCGCTTGTTGGACCCAGGTTGTATCTTCTGAATCCCAGGCCATATTGGAACGCCAGTCCGATTAACTACATAACGGCAGAGTCACCGCCAACAATTGGTTTCTATGGAAATGTGGATCCCCTGGTTCCACCTTCACAGCCGGAAAGACTGGAGGCGAAATTGACTGAGCAAGGGGTGCCACATAAGCTGATGATATTTGATGGAGGGCATTACTACGATTGGAGTGAGGAGGATAAAGAAAAGCTAAAGAAGGAGGTGGTCCTGTTTTTGAAGAAACATTTTGTTTAGGAGGACGACATATGTGTGGAATGTTTAACCGTATTTTTTGATCAAACGACTTGGAATGAAGTAAAAGTTTGGAAGTTTAATTACGTTCCAAGTTTGCATTCAATTTTATTGTGTCATAAATGCGGTCAATAAACAACAAAGTTGTGTGGCAAATGTCTCTCGGTTTGGCAGATACTACAAAACACTTAAATTATTTAAGCAGCATTCACAAGCTTAAAGACTGGCTGAGGATAAATATTTCAATTTAGTAGAACTATTTCATGTCGTCTTACCCGTGGCAGTTTAAAAAATAATGAAAATTCAATCCTAAGAAAATCGAACACGTCAAAGTAATAACAAATAACTTCTACATTGCAACTCGAACAATTCGGGCCAAATTATTTGTCCTTAGTTAATTGTTCAAGGTGTCCAAGTAATTAAAAATTTAGTGTCAATTCCTGGAGCTTACGCCCTGAAACAAAACTAGGGACCAGCTTCATTAAACTTATTGATTTGTTTCGTAACGCTTTGCCTGGTATTATTCACCCCTGACAAGACTAGTCCACGTAGCGTATTTCCTTCGCAACGAGTTAAAGAAAGCTTTTCTATTCCTTCAAAATAATGGTGTTTCAAATATTCCTACCCCTCATTAAACTCCAGATAACGTTATCTTCGAACCCTGAAATACTTGCCTTTAGCATTTGACGAAGCAAGCAGAAGTTTGTAGTTAACTACCCAATCCGTAAACGGTGGTTCCTTAGATTCCTCCAGACTTTGCAATGGATTGCCTGCATTTCAACACAGGTTTATGTGGTTACCCTTTGCCAATGGGGCTGCCACGGGAAGTCATTGGAAGGTGTCATGGTCACCTCGGCAACTTTAGTCTGTCTGACATGGTGTAGTTATTGGTCCACTAATACCAACGCGTTGCGAGTATTGAATGCACTGATGACATTTTAACAGAAATTCGGGAAAAGTATGTTAATAAAGAATACACATTTATTAAAAGAGAAGTAGCTTAACATAACAAAATTAATAGGTTCAGTAACCATGACAACGTTACTTATTTTGTTTAGAGCCCTGTCTCACCTCCTCCGACAAAATCGTCCACCTTTTTCTATCCTCTCTGCTCCCAATGACTCTTCTAGGTGGAGCCACAGTAAGCCGCACGTCTGATTGCTGAACCCTGCGCCCCAGTCTATCTCCCTTCAATACTTTCCAACTGTGAGGATTGTGGAGTCCTTGTGACTCCTGGATGTTGGATTATGCCAAGATTGCTACTTCCAACGCTCGACTGTCTCAACATCTACTTATTCGTGGGAGTAGGCTTCTTTTATTTCTTCTTTATTTATTTGGTCTCAATCTACTCTCTTCTCCGATACTCGGAGATATTAGGGAACCAAAAGACACTTATGATTGCCACCTACCGGGAGATGGAGACCCTGACCGGGCTTCTGAATGAGTTTGGCAGGATTCAAATTCTTCCTCCGACCCTAATTCTGGTCCCAGTGGTCGAAATCACGTCAATGTTTGTGGTGATCAAGATGCACGGAGATATCTCGTTTCCTGACTTTTTGATTTTTCCCACCGTGTTTGGCATTATTTCACTGGACTTTGTTTGCTGCAAACTGTATCAGGAAAGTTGAGAGTGAGCTCGGAGTGCTTGCTAGGATCATGGAGTAATGCTAATGGGAATTCCAAATACTATCGGAGGAAAATTAGGTCGTTACAACCACTCAAGATTCGGATCCAATTTTAATGACCGAGAGACGGCACTGGTGACGCAAAACTTTTGTGTGGGACAAACTGTGTCGCTTTTGATGTTGTAAGTATTAAATTCAAACGTTGCTCATTTTCAAAGACGCGAAAATTTGTTAATTCGTTCGATTGAAACCTGTATATCTATATATTTAACAAAACTAGAAGGGATTGAATTAACAATAATTCAGTCCGTCTTGTTGCTTTGGAAACTGTTTCAAATAATAGGTGACGTAATGCTTAATAATAGTGCCTCTTGCCTTGCACCTTCTTTTTTTCGCACTTTATAACCAGAATCGCTTTAAATTATTTATGACTACAAAAATACTAATAAGTGTATACATGATTACGTAATAAGTTTCAAATATATTAAAATTAGCTCCGGTTTTCCGCTGTTGATTGTAGTTTACGATTTAATCATAAACGGTGCAGATCCTCAATCAGACTGAAGTAAAAAAACTTAATGAATGTCCATCATTTGAAAACCTGCTAATAAATAATAATAATATTACATACCTAGTCAGGGTTGGCACTCAATATTTTCCTCAAAAGTGATAGCCCATCATGAATTTCTTCAAAGTCGGAATCCCTAATGGCAACAGGGTGCTCGATAAATATTTTTTTCCTCGACAATTTATTAGACTGACACCTGTGGCATTCTTTGTGATTGTAATACTCCCACCACAATCAACATTTGTGAGGCAGGCGATCCACAGTTGCTGTCTTTCACTGACGTATTGGAGGACAAAATGACAAGGCCCCAGTCACCTTTTTTCCTTGAATATGCGTTACACGTCAGATTGAAAATATTGTTGGAGGAACACCCAGGGCTAAGCCACACTCCTTCGAGGTTAGTACCACGGCTATATTTGGTCAAGGTAATGTTCGACAAAAAGTTAGACGAACCACGCAGCAATATTCCCGTTTTAGTACTTGGCCAAAATATATCCGAAAAAAAGTATGAAAGGATTCTTTAAAACCGGGTATCCCGACTCCCCGATAATTATTAGCATGCAAATCAATATGGTGCAAATTGACTTGGTCAACAATGTTTCTACAACCTCGGATCCCTATTCCGTGCTGTCCACATGAAATTGTCAACTGCTCTAACTTGTTGTCATTTCCCATAACTTGAATGCCTATTATTCCCATCCCAGATGCCTTCACATTCCTAACCGTGTTTCCAGAGCCAACTACAAATATTCCGGTGCCAAAATAACTACTAGCTACGACAATGCCTGAAATAATGCAGTCATTTCCGTGCACATTTAAACAATGCTTGTCATTGTGTTCCATAACAATGGTTTTTTCACCCTGTCCAACAATTTAAATGTCGTCTTCGCTAATACAAAACCTGCCATTATAAACACCCTCACTCAAAGTAATCAATTGCCCACTCTCTGCATTTTGTAAGCATTCCGACAAGCCATGACTTGGTTCTACTAGTACAACCTGGCGTAAACCGTTCAAAATTTTTAATGCATCCAACAGAGTCTGCCATCTTTGGGTTGGTTCTTTCTTGGTAAAATTCAAAATTAGCTCACGCATATTTTCCATTCCGTCAAATTGTTCAACCAAATGTTCGTCTTTGTCATAAACCAAATTGCGAAAGAACTCTGTTCTCTGGGAGAATGGGATGAGTTGAATAACTTCCCAAATGATTAGCCCTAAAGAGTAGAAATCTGCCAAAAATGAGTAATTGTTGGTAAAGGCTTCCGGGGCCATGTAGTCCGTTGTTCCGACCCGACTTGTGAGCAAGCTGGTTTCAGAGTCTGAGGAGTGAAGGATGCGCAGAGACCAAAGTCCCCGATTTTAATGGGTAATGTAAAATTCACTTTGGAAAACATGTTTTCCGGTTTCAGGTCACGGTGCATAATTTTGTTATCATGAAGATATTTTAGACCCAAAACCATACCTCGACAAATTTTTATCTGCATGACTCTAGTCGCGTTCCTATCAAGACAATTTTGGTTTTTGAGCCACTTTTTTAAACTGTCACCACAGAGTTCCATCTGAAGACAGATTGATTCAACGGTTTTATAACGCCGGGCTTCGGCGATGTGGCAGTCAACGAAGGAAAGCGCTTTCTTATTATCCTTCGATATCTTGTTGTAAATTTCGGCTTCCAACTCGTCGGCAGTGAACAGTTTTTTTGCATCATTTAATAGTTTGTACAATGTTCCCATGGTTGAGTTCCGTGGCGAGGGTTGTCTCTCGGAGAATTTCTTTTTCATTAGATTTAGAGACGAAAATTATTTTTACAGCGGTCGCTCCAAAGTCATTGGCTTTAAATTTGGCGTCGGTTGGCTTCTAACATTATCATTGCAAGATTAAAATAGGCTTACAATACTTTCCTGAAAAGTAAGTTTGACAAATTTGACTCACCTTTTCCACCGCTTTAAAAACAGATACCAAAAGCTCCATAACCTAGGTAGGATTCCAGTACAACGTAAGAAAGGAAACTGGTATCCCCTGGAAGTAAGCCGGATAGCTTCGACCAAATTGTGGACAGAAAGTTCGACATTGTGACTTGGGTTGGAGGAATTTTGGCAAATGGCAGCAACTTTGGCTGCGCAGTAGGGTCGGATAACGTGAATCTTATCTGTGGATTACCACATATTTCATATACAACAGTTTTCCTGCTGACTGGACACTATTTACATAAACACCAGGCTTAGACCATGTCACAATGGTTGATAAGAGATTCAACACTATTTGATATTTTGCGGTCCAATCCTTCCTGTCCGTATCACAATTAAAACATGCGTATTCACAGAAACATAATTTTATTGCTATGATGTTCTCGTAGATTGAAACTTAAACCACAAAATTCAGTTGTTTGTTTAAGGATGAAAATGAATTGTTTTGAAATTAGCTGGGACGGAATGACAGACAGGTTAAGGAAGCTTGAAACAAATGAAAATGATAACGGTAAGATTGCGCGTTACCGGAACGCAGTTCAATCATGCCATATATGAAGTCTTGAGCCATTAAACCCTCAAAATCTGATGATTTTAAATATCTATCCCGGAAATTTCTGAATAAAATACTTGTTACCAACGCCATTGGGGGTTTGGCAAAGTTCTGGGTAACTGTGGTGGTGCTAGAGCTCCCGAAATAAATTTATGTCAATACAACCACTCAAGGTCAGATTCGGATCCAATTTTATTGACCGAGAGACGGCACTGGTGACACAAAACTTTTGTGTGGGGCAAACCGTATGGCTTTTGATGTTGTAAATAATAACTTGCAATGTTTTATGTGTAATGCATAAAAGAAATAATTTGCATTATTAATTGAGCATTTTGTAGTATAATGTCGGAGGAATAAAAGAATGAGCTGTTTGATGGCTCCGTGCGAACTTCGAGCTAACCTTTTTTATGAGTGNAGCTGTTTGATGGCTCCGTGCGAACTTCGAGCTAACCTTTTTTATGAGTGGTTATGTAAATCGATTCTCTTGATTCAAATATTGAGTGGATTTGCAAGGTTTCAGAAACCAATTTTATTTCAGTTATCATTTTTTGGTGGTGTACTACGCAGTTGTGTTTGCATGGTTATCCTTACTTCGGCAACTTCTATCAGTTGTCACGGCGAAGTGGATGAATAAAGTGAGAAACGAAATAAAGTCTAAAACGAACAGGGATCGGGATTATTTCCGTAGAATCCTGAAATTATGTCCACTGAGGTTGGAATTGGGAAGAATTTTTGTGGACAGACTAACGCCTCCTGTTAAGCAGGAATTCTTTGGGAGCCAAACCGTCTCGTTGCTCTTGTTGGATAAGATTAAAAATAATATAAAAACTCTTGTGTCCTTCTTTATTATTGAGAGTATTGGACCCATTTAGGCAGGAAGATGGCAAAATACCTTAGTTTGTTAGTTAATATCATTCCTAAATTCGCAACTGTGTTCTATTGTCCCTCTAAACTTACAGGGATTTAAGCAATTTAAGCAAAAAAGCAACTCGATAAATTAATTGCATTTTTTATTTTATTTATTCACGTATTCCATTCTATCATATAAAGCGAGCCACTCAGATAATATTGCCAAACCATATTTCACTCTTGCTTACTTTGTGCTATCACAAGTGATTGAATTCCAAAGGGTTTACAGTGTTTTCATTAATTTTCTTTCACGGGAACCACAATTGTCAGTCTCCTCTCGTATGGTAGTTTAATCTGTCTATAACGCCGTTTCCTGAAAACGGTTGTCCAGGTATTTGTGCAATATTTAACCAACTCAGGGAGGATTCTCCGTCCTTTAAACCATTCTATAATAAACACCACCAGCCCAATCCCAGCCATTCCAGCACATAAAATAAAAAGCGTGGAGATGCATCCATCCATGGTGAATTTAGATCTCGCAGGTTTCCACTCTCCTGCTCTGACTCTTCCGTAATTAGTTTGTGACTCAAATTCAATCCCTAGCCTCTCAATAATTCCGGACTGAAACAAATACTTGCAGTAAAACGGAACCCTGGAAGCTCCTGGGTTTTCAAAGACATAGCCAAAGTATCCAGGATCCATTGTCTCTTTGCTTTGATAGAATTTTATCCAGCTATATCTTTTCTCCAGATATTCCTTCTCTGCCCGAAATACTACATCATAGCCTACAAAAACCGTTTTGCCACATTCCACAACTTCCTTTTCAACCCGTGCCCATCCTTCCAGGTCGGAAATTGTCGTGATATTTTCCGTATTCCGGGGAAGGTGACGCTGATTAGGATGAAACAAGTTAAGAGCGCGTTCATCTACTTTGTAATTTCCATCCTTTACCCCGTTGTACTGCTCATATTGATAATATAAATAATAATAAAACTCTGGGAATTGATACAGATCCGTGTCGTCAATCATGTCGAAGTTAAATGAAAGAATTGCAAAGCATCCCGATTTTGAGAAATAATCTCCAGACTCACTTCTATTCCCTGCCAATAGCTCACTAACAAAGTCAGAGTAATAATTGAGATCAAAATTTCTAACTTTCTTCAGTAAGGATTTGTTTCTTTGTGTTTGATACTTTGAATGGGAATAAATAACCGACTGCCAGTCACACACGAGATCTTTAAATGTTTCCGGTGTTGTTGCGGGTAGTGGTGAATTCAGTCCGGTGATCATTAACCCGTTATAAAAGTTTGTTAGGAGAAGACAGACTAGCAGCCAAACTCCAAAAATTGTTCTGAATACCGTTTTGCTTTTCAAGCTTGCCGGGAGTGGAACTCCATCCTCAAAAAGTGGGCCTAGGACATACATCAAAGGGCTGAAAGACCCGCCATAGTTTACGAATCTTCTAGACAAGTAGCACATCAGAATGGCTGTAAGTAGTACAACAAAACAGCCCAGAACTCCCCAAACTTCGAGCTGAAATGGGGTCAGATAAAACTCGAACGAGATCCCACTCGCAGACCAACACGTCAAAAACTCGTAGCCCCCAAACTCTGTGAAGACTACAATGTGTCGGTACTGAGCAACCAGATGCAAGCCTTTGGCTGGAAATAATTCTGAAATTATTCCCAAAGCTTCCGTATTCCAATTGTACACTAGTGTACCATTACTTTGTGAAATGATGGCAAGCATGATGTAGAAAATCCGGGAGGTGGAGGTCATTCTCGAGTAATCAAAGGGGTTTGTAAAACTCCCCAAACTTCGAGCTGAAATGGGGTCAGATAAAACTCGAACGAGATCCCACTCGCAGACCAACACGTCAAAAACTCGTAGCCCCCAAACTCTGTGAAGACTGCGGTGTATCGATACTGAGCAACCAGATGTAAGCCTTTGGCTGGAAATAATTCTGAAATTATTCCCAAAGCTTCCATACTCCCATTGTACACTAGTGTACCATTACTTTGTGAAATGATGGCAAGCATGATGTAGAAAATCCGGGAGGTGGAGGTCATTCTCGAGTAATCAAAGGGGTTTGTAGCCAGTTGGATGGAGCTGTAATCCACAAGTTGTAATGAATCACGACCTGGTGCTATCGTAGTTTTCCATTTCAGTGGTGAGACTCTTTCTTTGCGAAATATGGCCAGTATGTTGTCCCACCTGCCTATTGGGGTACAAGAGCCAGACCCAGATAGCAGTTGGAAGGCTTTGGCGGCGAGGCAAAGGTGTATTGTGCCATTTTCTGTTTTAATTCTTCCCAAAAACTCTATTCCCTCGGTTAAACAAGTTTTTATGATAAATTCTTTGTCACTCGGGATATTCGTTGTGATAATCAGATATCTTTCATTGGTGGAATGAAATATTTCCCAATTTAATACTCCCTTCTCCAATTTGGTGTGGTATCTGTCGAAACTAAGTGCCGTGTCGACAGCAACCTTTTGATATTCTGAATCTGCTGGTTCTCCTCCCGATTCCAAGATGATATAAATCAGGCGGCAGAAAGAGCTCCGGGTTTTGTAAATGTTGGTAAAGTTCACTAGAGAAGGTGTGAAGTTTGGGGTGGGCCTTATGTAGAATATGGTGGTGGGTAAGAAATAAAAGTGGCGCTGTTCCGAAGGGAAGAGGAGA
>JAAXNX010003453.1:0-10690 GCA_036491905.1 Folsomia manolachei
TATTTAATTTCCACATAATTAATTAAGCCACAAGTAAATTGAAGTGCTCGCGAAAGGGAAATCGTCAATTTTTGCCAATTTTACTAAAATTCTTACCTTGTTCCGCAACTTCTTCACCGGAGCCACTTCCGGTCCAGTGCCAATTTACGCGAAAATTGCAACAACTTAAAAAATAGCATCCACAAAATTAAAATAAAAAATTCGGAATTTTTGCGAGATCATTTTTTATTCCGAAGAACCAAAAAAGAAGGATTCACCAACGGACGGCGCCTCAACCAACCGCTCATTCTTGGCTCAACTGGCCGTGGGGCGGAGTGAGAGAAGGATGCAACGGAATTTATTTGAGGGGGTGTGCCCGTCGGAAATATTGGTTGCAAAATGTTTGCGAATTGCCAATTTGTAAGCAGCAGGGATTTGTTTGTTTACTTGGTTTGTTTTGGAGATGCTAGGATCAAGGATTTGGGCACATCTAGCGTTTTAGGAATGCAAATAGATGGAATTGACGCCCTACGCCCCTTAATTTGCTATGTTAATGGAATTTGAATAGTTAAGGTTGTTGATAATGTATTTAATAGGTGGTCGGTAGCATTCTTTTCAATATTAAATTGTCTGGCCTGAGGCAAATATTGGGGTTTCAATGGAACCATTGCAGATGCCTCCGAGATAACAAAATTCCAGCATAAATTGTAGCATGAACTGGATGAGTTGTGGGGATAATATGCAATTTGTAATGAAACATTGGGTTTGGTCATTTGCTAATTGTAGGGTTTCAAATCTCTTCAACGGTCAATCATGATGTGCTTTTGGTGTGGAATCCACAATGTGGATTGGAGTTTAAAATGGCAGCAGTATTGCAAAAAGGGTGGAGGAACGGGGCTGGACATTGGTTGAGAGGGAAATTGCGTCTTTGTTGTGTCCAATTATTAACGGTCGTAGGTCAGCTTCTGTGTAAGAATCCTGGATTGTGGCAACGGAGCATGCATTCTGACCACTGCATGAGTCACTCATCCGGAGGCAGATGTCAGAAATTATGACTCGACCTGATGAGTTCGAACACTGCAAAACCGGAGGTGGATAAAAAAATCGATGTAAAAGAAGGGACAAGTAAAATAGCATCGTGGTGATTCTGTGTCAAAAAATTATTACAGACATTATTTATTTCCAGTTATGTTCTAGAGTTTCTTTGTTGCGGTACATGAATACCAAAATATTGCTGAAATGTACACAGATATAATGGAAACCAGTTACTGATGCATATATAGCCGAATAAAGCGTCACTTTTCTTATGTCGCTTTTGAAATTATTCCTATAACGGCCGGAGTAATTTTTTGAGTTTTCGACAGATTTCCTGCGACAGTGGTCCAAGCCATTTACTCCAAGTTTAGCAAACCCCCTAGGAAATTATCATGATATATTTGCAACACTGTACCAGCATCTTTGTTGAGTATACCTTTACAACCCCACCAGCGGCCATTAACTTTTGTACTTGAACAAGTAAAAAAGACAAGGATTTGGCTTGGCTTCTCATCTCATGTCTTTGCCAGACTTAAAAAATATCTCTGCCACCATCTCACTGAATTTAATTAAACGGATTTATTTACATTCACTCACTCCATTCCAGATACAGAGACAATTTCTTATTTCCTACGCCATTCTATTGCAGACAAACCAATCTTGATAAATGAACTCGTCACAGTCAAATGCTAAACATTCCATGAGCCTTTGTTTAATTTTTGCATGGCTTTAATGTGTTTGTAGTCACCTTCTACATAATCAGAGGTGACAAACAAATAAATTAGGTTTACAAAAAATGAGACAAAATAATAAGGCAAAAAAAATCCGGCTTGAGAATTTTGAGGACTCCATAAAATCATACTTTTCTGGTAATTTCATGCATCAGTAATATTTTTGGCAAGATATTTAAAAAATTAAATTTCATTGTATCAGCCCAGCCAAATTAATGTGTAACAAAGCTAAAATTTTGGTGGACTACAAACATTGGGAACTTTGCACCCTGCAGGATTGATTGTCAATAAACAATCATTATGGTATTACATGTATTTGCATCACTTTTTTCAGGAATTCGAGTTCTTTGCAATTTGGAAACTTTTCAAACTGTGAAGCGGAGAACTATATCACATATTCATATCTCATTTCTGTTTGGATTTTTTTGCATATTGGCTAATTTTCCAGGAATCCAACAAACTTCGAAGGAATTAATTATTTTACCATGAACTCGAATATTGATAACACATCCATAAAAATTGCATACAAACTTCACTACCACCGAATATTATTCAATTTTCAGTTTTTCATAGTACTAACAAAATTAAAAGATTTCCTCAGGATCACGGCACCATCCCGTTTTTTGCCAGTATAACTTTTTGATTGTTGGCACTTTTCACTGATGACTGCTGTCTCTCTGGTCTTATTCTTGCCATTCCATCCAATCCCGAATAAATATTGTGAATTTTGTCTCTCCAACTTATCTCCTCCAAAATACCCGTGCGACGCCCTCATCGACGCTGGAACACCTCTCCTTCTCTCCCGGTAAGCCAACTTTGACCCCACCTCTTAATTTTAGTCTTGTATCTGCAAAAAAGTTCAAAAATTTCGCGAAATTACAACTCAAACTCCTCTCTGACCAAGAAATGGCAGCAAGGTATACTCCCACTAAGTATAATTTACATGATTTCCCGTACCATACTCATAAATGGCTCATCTCGCGTCGGCTATGTTTGGGCGTCAGTGCCTTGATAGACTTTCCTTTCCCCCTTTCCAGTAACGTTGGTGCGTTGCGTGTCCCCCAACGTTGCCATTGATGATCCTCTCCATCCATGATAATTGTGGTGAGTCCCTTTTACTAAGTGGCTCGCCGCGTTGTTGCCTCCACTCTGGCGACCTACGACAGGGGAAACACCTTCCTCCAATGATATCCCTCGTACCAAGTCCGAAGCCCACGGATTTTTCTAAAGTTGAATGTATTTATTGTAAAAGGAAAAGTTATATCCTATCCTTATCCATGTTATGTTCCCAATAATATAACCCACCATCCTGTACAGTGCAGCCATTGCAAATTCTCAATCCTTCTTCGTATTATTCTTCTCATAAAATGCGACTACCCATTAAAAAATTTCTGAGTCTTCTCTCGTCCATCTCCCTGCCCGACCGAGATATCCTCACAAAGAACCATTTTGAAACCTTGGCGTAGTAGGTGGCAAAGTAGGCAGTAAAATTCCCGAGACCAAGTTCCACCCATTACTGGCTCCGGGAGGCGTCCAAACCTCGGGCAACAGTTTGGTCGCCCTGCCGCGACCCCAGAACCAGGCAACCATTGTTTTACCCCTTTTTACGATAGGTAAAATTATAGTTAGTTTAGTTTAGCTTGTTTTAATCAACCCAAGCCCAACTGAGGTGAGGATCGAGACCAATACTTAGGGAGAGGAGAGCAATTGCAGGATTTTTGTGCTATAGCAGTCAAAGTCAAGCGAAGCTTCACAATTTTTGCAGAGAGAAGACCGAGGTAACAAATAACGGGCAAGTTAGAACATATCATCATCTCTTTTTTACTTAGTTTGGTTTACTTACACTGCTTTATTTTGCTTCGGTTAGCTTCGTTTAGTTAATGGTGGATTGGGTTGAATTCGACTTCCACATCCAAGGTCTCATCCTGCCAATCTTGTCCGTATTAAGAGGGGATCTCTGGGGATAGTTGGGTTAGCTTGTGATTTGGCGTTGGGGAGAATTTTAGCTAAAAAATCTCCTCATCATTCAACCCTTTTGCAATCCTGTCCACGTTTTTTAGATCCGCCAATCAATTTCATACTTTGGCCCGTGAACTTTTTTGCTCTGTGATTCCTGTAACCGACAAATTTACTGAGTTTGCTGTCTGCAAAATCCCTCCACACGTAGGGAATAGGTTGCATGAGAGGTTAGGGTTTAAAGGGCTGGTTAAAGGGCTACCCAGAGAAGGGAGCAGGTTGCTAAAAAATAGGGTAGGATAGATTAACCTGCTAGGATAGAAACACGTGCCTTAAGGGAAGGGTTCTAGGATCAAGTGTCAAAATATTGGTATTGCCACCAACTCCGTAAAAACGTTAGAGACAAATCCCTACAAGATATAAGTTCCTCCGGGACTTGAAGTCATCATGTCCTCCGACGCGGCGGTAAATGACCGTCTCCGCTACTTGGAGGATGGATTCAAGCTTTATCGCACAAAAATGGATAGTCTCTGTAAAGAGATGAAGATTCTGGTCGCAGAGATCAATATTATTACGGAGTGGATTCATGGAAGTTTTGGTATGTGATTATTTTCTTTATTTGGGTGTGCTTATCAAAATGTTGAGCATTTATTGGAATGGGGAATCATTTCCTTTCTTTACTCTTTTGCGGTCAAGTGTTGTTTGCTGCGATAAGATAAGATAAAAAATTGGCCGTTATAAAGAAATTGAATTCCTGGTTGGATAAGGTTAGTCATCAAATCATACGTAATCGACAGGATGAGACTTGATCTAATTTATGGAGAATAGTTGCAAATTACGTAATTTCTTACTAAAAGTTGTGAGATTATAATTTTGTCTCAAATGCCCCAAACTGAAAACTTAAGATATTTTAGTCGGCCCTTGTCCGGTTCTCAAGTTGCCTCTTGGAACTGGACAATACACGACAAATTAGATCGACAAATTCGACACGGTATCTTACCAAATTCTAGTATTTGTCGAAACTTGTCATAATTTTAAATTATTAGTTTATGTTGCATGTATTGGAAACCTTGGTCATTTGGCATTTTGCTATCACATATTTGATGTATAAGCATTCTGTAACTGATCTGTTCACAATCCTACGGCGAGTTTCTTCCAACTTTGCATATTTTGGAAAACTTGATATCCTCCAAGATAACGGGAGAGGGATGGATGTCAAAACTTGAAAATGTTTAGGTAAGACGAGTTAACTGGTAATTTATGTTCATATATTTTTATGCGTATTTAAAATTGACTGCCTTCATTCCATACTCTATCCCTATGTATTGAACCTACTACAGAAGTTAGTAACTGGGATTTGAAAATGTTGGTATTGATTGAGCTCCGAATGTAATTATGTCCCTGTAACATTAACCGGTTTCATAAATTATTGACCAGACTTTTTCTATTTAGACCTAGTTTAATTATATAAGTATCTACAACATAACTTAATTTTTGAGTGTGCGAAAAAAATAATGTAGAATGCGGATGTGAAAATTATTTTCATGCAAAAAATTCATGCAAAATTATAATTTTGAATTTGTCACGCACTGTGTTCGAAAAACATTGTTTTCAACTCTAAGCCCATGTTCATCCTCCGCTTTTTCATAATCCCACCCAGGTATCGAGCTCATAAATAAGAAATCCTTCCTCTACAAGCACATCCACGATTACGAAGATGTCCAAGAAATATCGGAATCTCTAACCATGCTTGCACAACAAGTGACGACCCGATCCACACCCATCACAATCACCACAGCTTCACCCTCCTCGTCCTCCGCGAGTACGGGAACCATGTCAAATGGAGCTTTAGGAATTTACAGCTCATCACATCCACCCCCACGACCACCTCCACCAACCACGCCACGCTCTTCTCTTATCGCCATTCCCATCTCGACAATCACCTCGTCACCAAATGACCACCATAACCAGAATCATGGCGTCAGTCACAGTCAAGGAGGTCATAACCACTCCAGCAGTATTCGAAAGGAGCAGCCGACATATATCCTGCCAGGGTCACCTCCAGCTTCCACAGGTCGCCCACCAATCTCCTCCAACACCCACGCCCAACTCCAGACCGGCAATTCGATCAGGTCAATCTGGATCTAGTGGACCTGGTATCCTGGCCACAACACCGTCAAGACCACCACCTCTTCCTCCATCCGTTGCGTTGTTTCATCCATCTCAAAACTTGAGCCAAAGTCATTCAGTCGTTATTCATGGAGGACCACTTCAAATTCAGCAGCAACAGCCAGCAACCGTCCCACTACCCATATCACTCACTCTCCCCCGACTTCCAGGGCCGCATAGTACCCTCACAATTTCCAAGAAGAATAAACCCGATCAAGAACAACGTTCTGGTCCGAAAAAGCCGGCAACGACAATCCCGTTATCACTCACCCTCCTCCAACCCGTGCCCGTGGCACAACCAACTATCATTGTCCCAGTGGCGAATACCACGCCGAATTATATGCCTCCGAAGAAGATTATCCGGAAAAATTATCAAAATCAGCAACAACAACTTCAACAACAAAGTCAGGCGGATATTACAAAGTATTTTAAACCGGTCGTTGTTTTTGATCAACGCCAACAGACACCGGGTCAATCTGGTCCACAACAAAGTGACGCGGATGAAGAAGCAAGTCAGGAAGATCGTCAGAAGGCGGCTTTGCAACTGATTAAATTGCATAATCAATTAGAAGGGAGACCACATCCACCTCCAGTAGGGCAGGGTGAGAATATGGCGTCTTCTGAGATAACCACGAGGACGCATCATCATCATTATCATCATCAGAATGAGACTGAGGAGGTGGAGGAACTTAAAATTGTGGAAGAGTCGGAACCCCTGATTGATGTGGGGATGGAGGTGGAAGATGTCGAGGAGGTCGTGGAGGTAGAGCGCCCGAAGAAGAGTAGTCGAAAAAAGTTGGATTTTTCAAAGACACCAGATAAGAATGATAAGGAGACGCCGGCTGGGACAGGAAAAAAGAGACAGAGTCTGGACCTGGATTATTCTGCGGATGCAGATGATGAAGGTGGGTCAATTGAGGAATTTAGATAAATTGTAATGGTAATCTTGATCAAATCTTGTAATTTCAGGCATTTCAAGTGATTCCACTCCAGCAGCTTTAAACAGTAAGTGTGTCACTAAGGGACAGAAGGATAAGGGTGCCAAGAAAACGGTGGTACCTCCTGTGGCAGCGTCTAATGGGTCCAACTTGAAGACTGGTGGAGGCGGAGGAGTTAAGGGAAAGAGACCAAGATCTCGAACTCCGGTTCCAGTAACTCCTCCGGTTAAGGCGACGCCTCCAAATGTTCTTAAAGATGGCGAAAGGCCATCCACATCCAAACTTAGTTGTGCTGGGTCAGGAGCGGAAGAATCTAGTTCTGGAAAACCTCCGGAAAAATGTAAGTTTCAAAAATTTAGGTTACGAGATTCGGACAAGAAATATTCTAAATATTTTCTTTATAGTACCAAAACGAGGTCGTCCCAAAAAGAAACCAGAGGATCGGGTAAGAACCTACGATCCCAGAGTTCCAATGATGTGTGACGAATGCGGAAAAGTGCTCAAGGGTTCAGGAGCACTTAGAGTGCATAAACAAATTCATGCCAACATTCGGCCCCATGAGTGTAAAGAGTGTGGGAAAGCATTTCGGAGAAAGCATCATTTAGAGGTGATTAATTTGTCTATGACTTACAATAACTTGAGTAATGCTCATTCAAGCATTACTGAATCCCTTATCTCCATGATTTAATAGTTTCACATGATGATTCACGCCGGAGATAAGAAGGAAACTTGTAGTTATTGTGGAAAAGCATTTCTTATTCGGAGGGACTTGGCTCGACACGAACGGACACATACAGGTTGGTAGGATTTTTTTACTGTAATTTTTTAATAAATAACCAAAATTGTTCCTTATCCCAGGAGAAAAACCGTACGGTTGCCACCTCTGTCCCAAGAGTTTCAATGTCAAACAACATCTCACCCTGCATATCAGGACGCACACTGGAGAGCGACCCTACCGTTGCCTTATCTGCGATAAGACCTTCACTCAAGCCAACAGTCTCCGGATTCATAAAAAGATTCATGTCCGCGACGCCGCCAACGGAACCACGCCCATCGCTCCCGGTAAGAAAGGTGGCGTAAAAGGAAAAGCTTCTTCCTCCACAACTCCGGCACCCAACTCTGCCTCCACTTCTGGAGTATCATCCGCCAATACTAGCGCCCTAGAGACGCCCACCCCAATCACTGGGAGTCGGGCACCTTCTCGAGCCAATTCTGTCATTAGCATCAGTGGGAGTGAGGCCCAATCCCATCAATCTTATCATGGAGCTGGTCGACCATTTCATAGTCAGTCGCCATCTCCTAATTCATGTTCTTCATTCACTTCTATCCCAGCCACACCCGGGCATCAGTATCAACTGGGTAGACTCTCATACGAGCATGATCAACCACCACCGGTCGGTGAGACCGTGGTGGTTGTGACTTCACCTCTGCCACCGGCACATAGTGGTCATGGTCATGGGTATAGCCAACATTCGCCCAGTTATCATTCTCATCAGTACAATTCATCCTTTATGAATCCAAGTCCGTGGAGATTAGCTCTGAATCCGGGGAGTGGTACGAATTTGTTGCATTCTCCGTCACGAAGTCCGACTCCTCCCCCGCATGGACATGGTCATGGACAGCCACAACCACTGCCGGCACATAGTAATACACCAATTACGGTGATAAGGCCTTTGACACTGACTAATCGCTCGGGTGGGGGGCAAAGATATCATGCGGCGTCTCCTCATAATCCGGGTTTTGAGCAGGGTGAGGTAGAAGGGAGGAGATCTCCTGGTGGGAGGAGTACGGCGTCAAGTCCTTCCGGTCAAAGTTTTCCGTATGATGGGCAGCATGTTACCAGATATTATTAGGAAAAGAGTAGAGGTTTTATGAGGGGTGGGGTTGTAATTAAAGGCAGAATGGGTTGGATGGTACATAATATGAAAGTGATGAACTTGGAATGTTCAAGGATATGGTTAGACTTGATTGAGTATTGGTTTGGTCAAGTATTTATTTTCTAGGTATTATCTGTAAGTAGTTAAATAGTCCATATTGCAAGATAAGCCCGAAATTCATATTACAAATCGATTGGTAATGCATGGTATTAAGAAATTTTAAAATTTTTGCACCCTGCAATTAAATAACATTTAACAATCCATAACATTACACGTTAGTCTGTAGTTTATTAGGTCTGCATTTTCCAAGAGGAAGAGATTACCTTGTATATTAATCATACTGTAATTTATTGAGAAAGTTTTAAACGCACGTAAGCGATTGATTGATTATCGAGAATATGATTGGAAATAAGATCAGGATGAAGTAAAAGTAAAGGTTTAATTGGACATCAAGCATTAGATAAAGAATTGATTGATTGTGATATAAACTTGAAGCCTCTTTTTTTAATTTTGTGATTTTATCCAGTCTGGAAACATTGCAGCATTTGAATTGATTTTTGTGGTTTGTTTGATATTGAAAAAGTATTTAACCAAAACTAGTTGTACTTTGGATCTGTCTGTGAATCGTTAAAATTGTGATATGGATGACATTTTGTAGCTATAATCATTTTAATTTAAATTTTATTTTGACTGATGTCGACTGAACTTTTAGCCCAGTTATTTTTTAGCTGACTGCAGAATAGTTTAAAAATGATTATGTAAATAGTAAATATTTAATACGGTACTGTCAAACAGCTCATAAATTGTGAATATCGTCAGAAACCCGTGTAAAGAAATATAAGAAGAGCAGAATAGTTTTAAAATGATTATGTAAATAGTAAATATTTAATACGGTACTGTCAAACAGCTCATAAATTGTGAATATCGTCAGAAACCCGTGTAAAGAAATATAATGTAAATAGTAGTAAAATAATCTCATCCTTTGACTGGAATGCATGCATTTTAAACTTTAAATAGGTCTCTCATTCTTTGCAAAATTGATATCGTAAACTTTTAAAAATTTAGTTGTGTAAAAAGACTTTAATCCATATAATCTCAAAAATCTTGCCCATCTTTACTAGAATTTATCTGTAAATTATTGATTCAGAACGATATCTTTAGGAAAATATGAATAAACATTACAATAATCTTGAACCAACTATTCTGCTCTTCTGAAATTGAATGCGTTTAAAACATGGTCTTGATTTCGATTTCAATTTATTGTCTCATAATTTACTATTGTGCAAAGATAAAAAGTGAAATTATTATGTGAGTACGTAACATGTTGTAAAATACGATGCGCTCATATAGAAGTGATTCATGGAAATTGGAGGGTAGTATTGCGAATACAGTATTCGCACTGCGAATTCGCATTATAATGCCATTTACCCCACACCAGTTAAAGTAAACAAATTAAATAGCTTTCCGTTCTAATTCCAATATTTTGGCTTGGGTTGAATGAGCTTATTTGACTCATGACAAAATGTATGTATCGGTAAATCCGTATTTACTTATGTGTAATTGGCTGTGGGTTGATTTATTTCAGGAAAATTGATTTAAATTTAATTTCCCAGCTCATTTAACTGTATATGCCATGCACAACTCCAGTGTGATAGTTGTCTCAGTAAAGAAAACCCAAATAATATTTGGCTTGCTGGGTGCGCAAGGATTTACGCATTTTTTATGAAAGAACATCGCCAAAATCCCACCACTCATGAAATGGTTGAATCCTGTGGGGTGACCTCACTCAATAAAAACACGGGGACGGAGAGAGGTTACGGGAAATTTGGGAAAATGGCAAACTTTTCGAGGTGTCGGAGGTTTGGTGGCGTTCCGGTAACAGTGTCACAATTCAGCGTCACTGCATCCTGTACTGCATGGATTACTAGAATCGCTGCATTGAATGACGGAATATTTATAAAAGTGAGTCAAGTAGATGCTGTTTTTATCTCTGAATTCACAGTGT
>JAAXNX010003454.1:0-10690 GCA_036491905.1 Folsomia manolachei
CAATTGTCTTGGAGGATGAAGCTCCCCTACACCAGACTCAGCTGTCCTTTGTCAGTTACAAAGATTAGCTTGGAATCAATTTCAAAAGAATGTGGTGACAAGGGCTTTCCAAATTTGTGGGTTCTATCTCTTCTTTCTAATAATGACGTTGTAGCACTACTGCAAAAGTGGGACTTATTAAAGTGTGGTGGTTAACAATGACGCTGACAAGAGGTAAGAGTAAGATAAAATGCAACATCTACAAAGGTCGGGAACAGACGAATTTTTTCACTTGAATGAATAATGTTCAATGCTTAACTACAGTTTCAACATTCACTCAAAAGGATTACAGTGCGAGTTGTTGAGAAGGATAGAAATTGACCCAGATTACCGTAACTTTCTCAAAGGCCGAAGGCTCTTGAATAAATGAGGGGATTATGATTTTTCCATTGAGAGTCTTGCCATATATATGATACGGCTTTCTTCGTTCAGACTTCGCAATAATTTTGCATTATGACTATAGCTCAGAATATTCGGAGATGACTTAGTTAGGCACCTGTTTTATTCACTTGAGCTCATTACGTTGTTTTACGGTTCTTTCACTATACACGGGAGCAGTGTTTAGTTTGGTCTGGTAGATTAAATATATGCAGTTAGATTCAGTGCTTCTTCCTGCACATCCGCAGTTTATCCAAAGACTTTAATAATAGATCCAAAGTTAACCACTTGCACCAAGAAAAGTAAGAAGAGAATGGCAAACTTTTTCAAGCAAAGTTGATGGACCCACTCTCCCTTAAGAGAGATACAACATGAACGTGCAAGATAAAAGTATTTCCTTCCTTTCCATTTGCTCAAGTTCTTGCAAAAATTGCTCGATATATCTCGGGACCACTTCTTCCGTTGTACTTCAAGGTTGGCTTGCTTAGCTGTGAAACCGGAAATGGGATTTGTGTGTTCAATGCGTAGATGAGAAAAAAGTTGTAGAGTGACTGGCTGACTAAATCGACCTTCTTGAAGATTGATATCTGTAAATAAAACCAGAAAGCTTAGATTAGACAACCATACACACTCGAATGGCATTACATTTGTAAGTTAAATTACTGCAGTTGACAATAATCTGTGAAGCCATGAACCAAAAATAATTAATCCATTTTAAGGTTTAAGGTATTTATGTATGATTTGAGTGGAAAATAACATATCTGTTGTAAACCGTTGGAATTTTCATTTGCGTTTATTTTTCTGCCAAAGAGGCACACATAATAGATAATACGTATAATCGAAGATTTTTTGAAAGAAAACCTCTGCTTTCTTCGGATATACGTGATGGCGACTGTATATCACTGAGACAAAAATCTTGCCCATTTCAAATTTTATTCTCAAAATATCCTTTAGTTCAAGTCAGTTAGGCAAAAAAAAGTTAGTTCTACCAATTCAAACTAATACATGTCACACTTGACTTTCACCCGATTCACTCGCTTCCCCTTCATATATACATTTACGCTCCAGGATTTTTTCCAACTTCTCATCCGAGTTCATCTTCAGTTAACCTAAGGGTTGTTGCACAAGGGATTTGAATTAATCCTTGCGAATAGAACTTAGTTTTTTACTCGTCTCTCAGGATGAAATTAAAGAAAGAAAGAAAGAAGAATCCTATTCATATCTGATTCCACCGGATTCACCATGTCTCTTCTTATCTCTGATTAGAAAATCCCAATTAATTTTCATCAAACAAACCTGGTGTACTTTGAGGAAAACTATAAACACACGAGGAGGACACGGACGAAAGAGAATCGACTGCCGGCTAACTCCAACCAAGCCAACGAACCAAAATAGCATCCTGCTGGTTCCCAGAGGAAACCAAGACTATCTTTGTAATTAAATTTGGCACGCGAGTTAATCCTGTAAAGGCACCTCCTGCCTGCATGTCGTTAGCTGAACTTGCTTACTTTCTTCAGAACCAAAGACTCCAACTACATGTCCTACACTAAGTTAAGCTAGCCTATAATACTGCTAACCTCATAAGTTTAAGTAACTGGCAAAGAGCAAGAGTGAAAGTAGAGTAAATCTAAATCAGGGCCTTGGGTTACAAGTGAAAAAGAAAAGAACCAAGGACAAAATTCTCAACACTCGGAGTTTAGCTTGCGTGGGGATCACTACATGCAACGATAGCAAGTACAAAAAATATCCTGCTTTTACCACAATACTTATATACGAGTCCCATTCAACACACCCTGCACCCAGAGTTTAAAATTTCCATATTTTATAATTCCAACAGCATTCAAATTAAACTTTGTCCCAAAAGGACCCACCGACTGGAGCCTAACTTAATTGTAGATATTTTTGTACTCATGTAATGTAAACATTGAGAAAGTGAAACAGGAAGCGGAAATGCAGAAAAGTAATGAGACGTCGTCCTCCTAATGGGAAGTAATTGCTGGAGGATTTATTTAATAGTCTGAATACCTTACTGTATAATGCGCCTTGCTCCACGCTAGTTGCACAGGTACGTAATTAAATTCAGGTGCAGGAGAATTCCATTAACAGTTTGACTTCGTTGCAAGTAATAGAAATAGTAAAACGCTGTGCAATACTGATTCAGTATTACTGAAGAGAAGTGCAGTTGAATGTTTATTTAAGCATCACGATGAACTAAAGAGCTACGCACTCAAAGAATTTCGGCGAACACGAGTTTTCATTTAAACATTCACTAAGCTCCATTCAAAGTTCAACTAATTGATGTAAATAAATCAGATATGGTGGAATGTAAATGAAAGTAATGAGATTGGTTTAACCTGCAAGTGCATGCGGTCATTAAATTCTCTTTTTTAGCATTCCAATGTTCTGCCTTGATTTAACATGAGTCACACTAGCTGTCAAGGGGGGACTCCTACTGCTCGATAAATACGGCACAAGGAGAGACTGGACTTCACCAACAAAACAAAAAAGAACCAGACGATTATTCAGTAGTGGATTTATAATTGCACTTTACTTCTGTCAAACAGCCCTGTCTAATCTGATCTGATATCTTGCATATTAATTGCAATTATTATGACCACCTCCTGAGCCTTATTCCAATCTTACATTATTTCCGGTCCGAGTGGAAGGGTTGAAGTGCAACTGCAAACAAACCCACAGCTCAATCCAACCTACTTTCAAGTGTATGTAATAGTTGAAGTATTTGATTGAGTTGAAAGGAAACCTTAGACAGTCATTGCAATTGATTTCTAACCACTTGGGAATTTTCATCATTTGCTAGGATTTTCTTCAAGACGTAGTTGCAGTATTTCTCTAAACTAGTTTCTTTTTTGCTTTGAGATAAGTTAAATGGGGTGATGATAGTGCTGCTGGTTACTTTCTTTCATTTCATTTGTTCATCATTTTGTAGCGCTCCATTAGTTTCGGCTAATCGGGCATGCACCCATGACTCAATAAATTTTAGATTGCAAAGCTGAGTTAGTTCGGGGGATGTGGGTATCACTGGATGAATGAAATATAAGCAAAGAGGATAGATAAGCCTCAATACAATTCTAGAATAATACAAAAACCTTGCCCAAGATGGGATCTAAAAATCCCAAATTTGGAGTGAAAGGAAGGGCAACTGTAAGTCTACTGACAGTCTATTTTATTTATTTGGGTGCAATTTTATTCAATCAAGCCGTCGTTTAAATACGAAAAGGGTTCAATTCTTCTGTCGCTCTCCATTATGTAGGCGGTAGAACAGGAAAGCATGAAGAGAGGCAGTCTAGTCAGGGAGAATTGTGCAGTTCAGAACAATTTAGAAAGAATTCCACCAACCAAACGAATTTTGTTGTAGAAAGTTCCATAAAATCATAAAGTTTACGGGTAGTTCACCGCTTTAAGTATAGCTTAGTAGAGGTTTTGGTATTTTATTGTGCGTGTGCGTGTTGAGGTCATGCGATGCGATAGAAGACTAGACAATAACGCAAAATACATAAGTATTGAATGCAGTTAAAGCAATAGGTCCCTCTAAAGGAAAAGGGCAATAATACATAGTAATAATAATAATGATGCCTACTTACGGCAATAAAGACTGACCGTCCTCTACCCGATATCTTCTAGCTTGTAAAATCAAATCAAATAAAAATCAAGTAATTCTCGGTCCAGTTTTCTCTTTTGGCCAACGCCCGCCACTAACATGCACATTTTGCTTCATTTCCTATTCCAAAGAACTGCATAAGACAACACAATAGCCAACCCTAACCTGGAAATGAAACATTTCACTTCTCACTTCCCCTGATCCGTCAAGAAGTGCTTGTGCTAAATGCATGGTCGCCATTCAGTGCATTTCATGTGAAACAAGAGA
This sequence comes from Folsomia manolachei, assembly GCA_036491905.1. Lineage (NCBI taxonomy): Eukaryota > Metazoa > Arthropoda > Collembola > Entomobryomorpha > Isotomidae > Folsomia > Folsomia manolachei. The sequence continues at coordinate 4,304 of JAAXNX010003454.1, forward strand.
AGGGTTGGTTTAGTACTTGGTGTGAGAATGATATGTGAGATGGTATCGAATGATAACGTGCGTGTATCAAGTCCCTGAAGTGGCGAGTTTGGAGCACTTGACTTGCAGGTCGAGTTGGTGATGATGACGATGAAAGGCTAAAGTAACGAAGGGGAAAGCAATGTGATTTTAGAATTTAGTTGGACAAGCGTATCTGTAATCCTTCAAACACAGAATGCACATAATGGTTAGTTACTTAGAAGAAGGAATTTTGAATTAAGAGCTACTATGAAAACTTTATCCCTCTAAAACTGCAATTGTTGATTTCCTCACTTTAAATTTTAATAGGGCAATTTAACGCATATAAGTACTTTTGGTGACACGGGGGGTTGAATGCATTTTCCTCTTTATTTAACCAATTCTACACAAAACTTATTCAAACTCAAACTTGTTGTCACTCAACTCAAAATTTCACAGCGTGAGAGATTTTACGACGTAAGCACAACAAATAAACCTTCTGCCCTGTCATGTCATGCAATACATAAAATATAAAACAAGTAGGAATGGACCAAATGTTGCAAAGTGGAGTGGTTTTGCTGGATACAAATACGTGTTTTGAAGTAAATTCGTGATGGTAAAGTACATTTCGAGGTGAAGCAGAACCATAAACGCAACTGCTAATGCGAGCACCTTGTTGTAAAGCTACTTATAAATTTATCCCCTACGATTAATTCTTGTTTGCTTTGTTTTGAAACTTGCGTTGGATTTTATTCGCATCATGTGAACAGGGAGGCGGATCTACAATTGTTTTGTTTAGGTACAAGAGAAATCCCACCTATTTAGTTAATTCCCAATGGATCGAACAAAGCTTCAACTTCCACTTGCACTTTGTCAACTTTGTTTTCAACCTCAAATAAACCAAACCATTTTAGTTTGCTTCTATTTATCAGTAGTAGGAGTTCCTAATTTCAATACTGACTTGGTATAACTTTCTCTCTTCTTACTAGGTGAATATGATGGGTGAATGAATAATAAAACTAATGAATGGTACTTGTGGTGCACTAATAACTAATCAAGTTGGGTTTGTGTCTGGTGTAGGTGACATGAAGGAATAGTCAATCCTTGAACTGTAATAATGAATGCTCAAGGAAAGTTGGTTTAGTTTGGCTGTCAGTTCAAGTAAATAATCCAGCAACCGTGGTTTCTGATGGTGTCATTCTGTGTCACCCCCATCCCACATACTCGTTCCTTGTTATAACAAAACGTCGTAATTGGTAGCTCTCATCCCTCCCTCCTTTCTCTTAATGTTCCTACTCCTACTCCCATTCCATTACTGCGAAACCAACACTAAACTTAACAAAACAAGCAAGTTTAACCGATAAATGTCTCCAACAAGGTTGGAGAAACCTGGTATTATTTTCTCTTTAATGGTTAATTTCTACACTAAAGTGGAAACTTAATTTGACTTTATCTAGTCCAACCTCCTAGTTGTAAAGCCATTGTGGTGTGGTGTAGTTCTTCTAACTAGTCGACAAGCTCTTGACAGTACATATGCATTGAATTGGATGAGTAACTAAGCAGACAAACAGTCCTGAGGAGTGGAATAGATTGAAGAATTAAGGTCACAAGTTTTACGAGTAGAAGAATGACTAATTACACACTTCAGGCATGCTATATTTATTCGTTTGCCTGCAAACTAACCCACATTCAGTGTCAAACATAGAATGGGTGGCTACTACTAGAAAGTCATTTAACTTTCCATTGTCCTTTGTTTCACTCTCACAACAACGACCTATTGATTTGCGTACCACACAACACCCTGCTAAAAAGTAATGAATAGATCAAAGTTAATCGTGTAATATTTGAGGGTGTAGCATGTTGTAAAACATTATTAGAGGAAGAGAAGCAAACCAAGGAATGAAAAATGTCCTGCCGGAATTATACCAACAACGATTTATTCTTTCCGTCGAACCAAAAAAAGGAATGAACCACAATCCAGTAATAGGAAAAAAGTGCAAGAGCAAGGTTAACATTGTATTTTGTTGAGTCGACTAAACAAAAAAGGGATTCTTTATTTATTATAATGTGTGGGTGTTGATGATAAATTAGTCGTGGTGGTGTTTTTAATATTGCATTTGCATTCTACTTTTCCTGCATACGCACACGTTTTTGGGGTCGGGTCGGGTCGGTCGCCCTTTGATATTCTCTCTCGTTCGATGTCAATCTCATTTCCGTTGAACAAAAAATGACAGTTTCTTTTCTCTTCGCTACATGCCGTGTTTTGCGGTTAGGTGACTGTTTCATTCACTTTCACTAGTTATATAGTAGGTAGAGATAGAACTATCTGACATTATGCTGCGTGGAATAGAAATGAAATGCAAAGAGTTCAACAGACTGGCCCAACAACTTTATTTAAATTAAATTTCATTAAATTAAAATTAGTTTGCAGTAGTTTGAATCGAGTTGCGGACTCAATTTTGTTTAATTGAATTCCCTTCACTCAATAAATGACGTCGGAAGACTGCACTTCAACAGGGTCACCAAACTACTTTCATTGCCTTGTTATCGCTTTGAGACAGATATTCTCGTCTTATTGCATTATTCAACAATGATAAAGGTGGACGAAGGTGTAATATTTGTAAGACTGTAAGACAGCTTACACATGTTCAACAATTTTAATTCATGTGCACTTTCATTCATTTAGTAAACTCGTCCTTCCTTAATGTACTTGAATTGATTAACTCCGGGCATTGAGCAAAATAATATGCCAGCCTAGCTAGTAAAACACCACGCCAAACCACACACCACTTCAGTAATTGCAGTCAATACAACGACAGTAGTAGACTGGTGTGATTGTGATTGAGGGACAGCAGTGTTTTCTATTCTTTTGTAGTCATGAAGTTGCTATCTGAGCTTGACTAAAGTGAAAGTAATGTTTCCCTAGTCTATAATTTGTTTAAAAGTTTAAACCGCAATGACCATCCACTTTTGTAATTTCTCGATTTGGGTAAATTAGAATGAGATTGTAAATAAAGATAAGTTAGGTTTGACGCTATACCTTCCAATTCAATGCTACTCAACCAGTCTCACACCACCCATAGTTGTAATGTAATGAGATAATTACCTTTGTAAATGCAGAAACAGGTAGTTGACTCAAAGAAGTTGCTCCAATGTCTTTGATCCTCTCACCTTCTTCCAAAGCTGTGTTGTCTATTTTTTTATAAATTGTACGAACAATTGGAAAGAATTGTGGACGAAAGTTTTTGATTAAATTTATTGACATAAATATGTAAAATTGAAATGCGTCGGTATTAGAAAAACCAGTTGTTGGAAGGGGTGTAGTGTAGAAACTTGCTGTATTGATTTTCTCTTTATTTATACTATCGATGTTCAATTGCTTGAATTGGAGTGAGTTGAAGTTTAGAGTATTTCCGATAAAGTACAATAAAGGAGGGGGTAATTCAATGTGCCCACAAAATTACGGGCAACAGAATTTCAATTTAATTCAAGAGGCCGATTTGTTGAATGTCTATCTTCAAATGCAAATGCAATATTCACGGTTCACTAATCCTTTCACTTGGTAGAAATAGATTAGACGAATGTTTGGGTTTTGTATGCATAAGTGTTAATCTACCATTACATATTATTACTGCAACATGTATTTTTGTTGTTACTTTCTATTATGTCTGAGGAAATTCACTGATGTGTTGATTGCGTAGTTGACAATTTGGGTTATATTTAGTCACTTTGAACAACTTTAAATCCCAAACATTCAACGCAAAGTTAGACAAACCAGCCTGATAGCATCGGAGTGTAAAAGAAAATGATTATGTTAAGTTTTCCTCCTATTTTCCTTCCACGCAATGAAACCGGTATTAATTAGAATGTTAAACCACAAAGTGGCATCCACTGTATACGGTAAATTTATGTGAGTACCTTAAATTACAGTTTATAATCACGTCCTGATGGAAAAACGTTAATCAGTAGGAAACCGTCGGATTGTAATGAATTGCACACTTTCACCAAACGAATTTCGACGCAGGTTAAACCAATCTAAGCAGATTTAGGATGCCGTTTTCTCAATGACTTGAGCACGGGCAGGACTGAAGTTGTGCTGTGCATGAGAACCAGGTCGAAGGAAAACTGACTTTCTGCAGCCTTTACGCAGCAAAGACTACCAAGTTCAGGATTTCTCCGTGTTTTCTCCTTTCCCTGCGTCCTGGTCTCGAAGGAACGAGGGGAAAGGTTTGGATTGGATGGATTTACTTCAGAAACGTTGTTTTGCTTGCTCAACTCAAAACTCAAGCTCCTTACTTCTTGTGCAAGGTATGTTGTCTCAGAGTGCCTGCTTAGCTTAGTTGCAAACTGGTATGGTTGGTGGGTTCCTTTCGTTTCACTTTCATTTCAACTTTGAAATTGTTACTTTCCGGCAAAAAGCATTGCTCTAAAGGGAAATCTTAGCAGAGAGGTTGAACAACTGTGTCTAGGGGTGTTGGATGGATCAGCTTGACAGGTTTGGAGAAAAGAATTGGACTGAAAAACTGAAATTTTAACTCCAACAATTATTTCATTCACGTTGGGATGGATGAAGAGTCAAAATATAAAATTTACTTTGTTAGAGTTTCCACAAAAAGAAGCACTGCAAAATTGCAGCAGTTGCAGCAATCTTGTTTCATATTTAAGATACGGAAACTAAAATGAAGAGAAAGCTCAAACTCTTATATTTCTTCTACTTATTTGACTCAATTTGTTGCGGTTTCTATACAATCATTGTTTTATTTTTTCTTTGCGTCAGCCAACATGACAAATTTTTTTGCATGTTGCTTTCCAACATGCAACTTTGTGTTTATTGTATGTCTCCAATTCTTGTTTCTTTTCTGATTTTGCAGAGATTGGTTGGACCACATTTCCACGGAATGCGGAATTTACACGTAGCTTTTCAACATGCAACTTTGTGTTTATTGTATGTCTCCAATTCTTGTTTCTTTTCTGATTTTGCAGAGATTGGTTGGACCACATTTCCACGGAATGCGGAATTTACACGTTGTGAAAGTGGGTTAAAATTTACTGAAAAAATAACTGAAATGCTAGTGGATTTATATTTCCTCCGAAATCCGAGACTTGTTTTAGTAATCGAGTTTGATGTTTTTGTTTTTTAGATTGCTGATTCCCCGTTTAGTATCCAAAGTTCAGAGTTGAAATTTAATACCTTTAAGAAATTGACGTGTTACAAGCCTTTGCATTGAAAACAACACGTTTTTCATAAACAATCTACAAAATCTACGCATTTAAATGGCTATTTTATTTTGTAGTTGAAATTTGCAGTCAGAAGGTCGATATTTTTTCGAGAACTACGAAATACTATTATTGGAAAGGGATCACCCATTCCTTCCCAAAAAAGAAGACAAGAGAACGAGGAAAAGCATGAAAAAACAATCTATTCATTTCGTCCTCCGTAGTTTTCTTGGTTCAACTTTCCCTAGTTTACTCCTTTTTTTATTTACGAACTGCCGAGAAAGGTAATATTCATCCATCAGAAAGAATACGATAAGACATTGGATACGTAAACAATCGTTGCTTCTAGTTTTCTATTCTTTACTCACAAAATTGCCTTGCTTGGCTTAGCTGACTGGCTGATCATACCAAACTGAGAAATTGTTTGGTAAAATATGAGCCATGCCATCCGCCATCTTCAACCTTCCTTCCCATCTATCTGCCTTGAGTGAAATCCATTGTCCATGATTCGACATCCATCCTTGATAAAATCATAGCCATCGGCTAATATTCTCAATGTTACATTTCAGATTAAGATTTTATCAGTAGAGTCCCGGGATCATGATCGCGCATATCGTGTATCGTATCGCATTCGGTATTTGGGAAAAAAGAAAATAAGACACAGTCTTTGTAAAATAAAAGAAAACTTTCAGTTTTAAAAGAAAAGAGAAACCTCTAGGAAAATGAATTCATATTTTGCGTGTTTGCAACATACATTCATTTTGTGATGTATCGCTTTGCCCTATATCCAACTCTATTGTGGAATATGTGCATACGTATCGGAATGGTTCTTGTTTTGAGTATAAAAGTCATAGCATATCACAATTCTAAGTGTGCATACATGTTTCTCGTTTCCTGCTTGGCATTTGGTTTGGCATCAGTGTCTTAGATCTCGCTTTCTCTATTGCTCGTTTTGTACATTGGAAAGGATCGGATGGCTTTTATTCGTTTACATGTTGGACTGGAGGCATTCATTTCGCATCGTTCTTCTCGTATCGTGTCGTGGATAAGAATGAAAAAGAGCAAGCAAAACATAGAACATTGCATCGAGGGCAGAGTTGAGACTTTGTCCTTGTCGTCGTGCCTCGATTATCCCTTATAAATATCGCGAGAGGGTATCATATTTCTCGGGTC
>JAAXNX010003455.1:0-10688 GCA_036491905.1 Folsomia manolachei
AATGGAACAATAAAATATGAAAAAAGTGAATTAGTGTAGGTGTTGCAAGTAATGACGTTAGAAACAACGTATCAAAAGTTACATACACCTTCTAAGGCACAGAGGAGGACGCATCAAAAATTAAGTATTACCACACTAAGTTGTGGCAAGTTATATATTTCTTAAAATGAATGAATTAAAGCATCTGTAATTGTACGGAAACACTTTAAGACCTTAATTATCAGAAGAGTAATGTCCAAGATTCTTGGAACCATTATCATAGAAATCCTAACCAATTCGCTCATTAGTGAGCGAGTTGCCATTTCGTCATTTGTCAGATAAGTAATTAGTCTCAGCCACACTTACATAACATATTACAAGGAACAAATATTAGTAACAATGTCAAGACTTTGTTGACAGTGTGGCGATGTGGTATTAATAGATAGTTTTATAGCTCCATTCATTGTCACTGTTGCATTTTAGCTGAAGCGTGTACTCGTAAGTCCAGAAAAACATTTCATACTTAAGATTTTCGTAGAGTTACTAATGATAAGAATGTACCACAAACTTTGCTTCCTTGTACAACTTTGCAGGTGTTTACAGCAACACTACTTTATTCTGGTGGACACATATTCTTAATGTTGAATTATGAACTGAACTGGGTACAAAATACGAAATACAGATAAAACACAGGATTATGTCAGTTTAGTGAGTACTCCTTAACTCAATTATCCGTAATTGGAAATGTGTTAAATGGTCCATCATGAGTTTACACCAGCATAAACATCCTTGGTTCATCTATCCATAGGAGGAAGTGTGTAAGTAATTTTCCATTCTACAGATACATACATAAGGAATGCAAATATTTACATTTGGGTCAACAAGTAAAAATCACATACATTGCATGCGAATACAATAAAACAGTTCCGAAGCAAACAATGGTTCAGTCCAACACAGTAAAGTGTAAAATACAGCCATCAAGGTTACAAAACTAGTTGTCCATGCCGTCAATTGTTGTTTGTACGCCAAGTGTTGAAGTTCATATACACAATTTGATGAATAAGACAGCAAAGCAATGTTCATTTGCATGCTTTTAAACTGAAACTACTGGGTAGTGAGTGACGTTAGAAATATTTTAAAATTCTCCTTAAACATATTTTGTGCAGTGACAATGTTTAGTTTGTAGCTTCTCTTAAAACACGTTAATAATCTGGTAGGAGTGAAAATTGTAAAACACAATGAAGCCTCCAGTGAAGAATGGATTTGACAGTGTCACAACAGAAAATGGTAAAGGGAACGAAAAGTTGGATTCCATTTCTCAAATAATTACAGAGAAAAAGGATTGGAACTACTTTTGGAGAAGAGTTATTTCTGATATTACAAATAAAGATTTGATCCCTGTAAAAATCTTATTTTTCTTCCAATATGCAAGTAAGTTTTCTGCTCGGAATTGTAATTGCATGTATTTTACGGTTATTTTTAAAACATAAATATTTCAGCTCTATTCGTTCTCTATCCTTTCCTCACCCTTCACATGGCAGAGCTCGGCCTGGACGAATGGGAGATTGGAATCAATCAGTGAGAATTTTTAAAGTGTAAATATTATGGTTCATAATAAACTATTAAGAGAATTAATGCATTTTTAAAGATCGACGGCCCCCGTGATTGCTATACTGGGCCCCCCCTTTTGCGGAATTTTAGCCGATAAAATTGGAAACTTTAAAGTAAGAGCATAATGCTTATTGCGCAAATAGTTTTTGGTTCTCAGCAATTAGTCCGAATAATTGCCTTTGACAAGAGTATACTTCACAAAGCGTTCATTTGCATGACTAGAAGTTTTTACTCCAGTCTTCTCAGAATTGAGACTTTTTTATAGTTTCCTTTATTGATGAATATGAGCATTTCATACCATTCGTTGGTTAATTGGGAATTGAAGGTCACATTCACATTGAATGCCCATTCATTCGCCCTTCCACTTATTGAACTGTCAATGTAATTAGATGCAATGGTACATGTTTGATTGGCATTATGTCCAAACCCCTGGCTATTTTTAAACTTTTATTTTTTTAGAATTCGAGAACAATGCAAAACAAACAAAGCAAAACTCAAAATTCATTTCATTCATCAGTTTATGCTCTATTCTACTTTTGTCAACAAGTATTTCGATCCTTAATTTCATTTGATTCGAGAAAAACAATTTCAATTTAATATTGAACACCGAATAGTCAACTATGCTTCCATGCAACATTATGTTTAAAAAAATGACACCATATGTAATACGTAATTTCAGAGACTCCTCTCCTTCATGACACTGGCGAATTCAGGAACGGCTTTGCTGCTTCTGCTAGTCCCAGTAGCACGAGAGACAGTTTTACTTCCTAAATTTATGACGTTTGAACTCTCATGCGACACATCCGTCTCAAATCATTACATCCTATCTTCCCTTGACACCAGCCTGTGTTCCATAAACTACAATAATTCCAATGATGGTACACCTTCGTGGAATAACATTCCTTCTGCACCAATCCAATGCGGATTGGTTTGTTCCGGAAATGGAAGCAACTTTAACCAACAACAACTTCCATACTCCCGATTTACTGAGCTGGGTCCCATCCCTCAAAACATGTCCATGTCGTTGCCCGGTGGAAAAAGTTTTAGATATGTTGACAAACATAAAGAACCATTTCTGGCATGCACTGAAGGAAGTGAACCGAACCAGCAATGTAGATTTGACTATAGATCGGTTACTGCAAACGACGGAACCTCACAATCTTTAAAAATCAAAATAGAGTCTCTTAAATTTATAAGTAATCAGTCAAACAGTAGTTTCAACGGCAATTGCAAAAGTGTGAACAATGACAACAGGAGTGAGGAAAATGCATCCAATGCCGAAGAGCAGTGTATTTCGACCTGCTTGGTTCAATGGGACAGAAATATTTTCTGTAAAAATACAGAAGAACGAAGAGTAAGATTCGACATTGTTTAAAACCCGATATTAAATGGGTAGAAATTTATTGAAATGACACTTTAGATTTACAATGTTGGATTGACATTCGGGATTTACACAGGATTTAGGATACTTCTTGGATTTGTCTCCGCCAGTTCATTTGTTATGTTTGAAGGCGCTGTATTAGCCATAATGAAGGTAAGTTTGTCTGTCTCGTATCAAAACCGTCGGATTGACTTCAAAGTTCTGAGAAAGAATTGCTGGTTCAGTTGTTATGTTTGAAGGCGCTGTATTAGCCATAATGAAGGTAAGTTTGTCTGTCTCGTATCAAAACCGTCGGATTGACTTCAAAGTTCTGAGAAAACAATAATTATATTTCAGCAATATGGAGGTGATTACGGGCTGCAGCGAATTTCTGCCACACTAGCCGCTATTGTAGTTGCCCCTTTGTCTGGGATGATGCTTAAAGCATTTGGATTTCGTCCGGTGATATATTTATATGCAGCACTAAAAGCATTCTCAGCTTTAGTAACGCTTGCAATAAATTTGGAGTTTAAAAAACCTGCCGAGAAAGTTGTACGTAACTTGAGAGATGTGTTGTCCAATGCGGAAATTCTTGTATTTTTTCTGGCCATGCTGTGGTCAGGTGAGTAATTAACACATCTACTAATTCCTTGATAAGATTGAACCTTGATACAATTTCTCCCATAAACCAAAGGAACGGCTTGGGGATATCTGGAGACATTCTTGTTTCTATATATCGAACGGATGGGTGGATCTCGATTGCTTATGGGTTTAACAATTTCCGTTGGAGGAATAGCAGGACTCCCTCTACTAGTTTTTAGCAGACCTATAATCAAACGATTAGGTCACGTGAATGTTCTCTGTCTTGGATTGCTATTTTACTCGTTTCGATATTTCGGTAAGCATATTTTTGGAAATTTGATTGACAGAGAGTACTGATGCAAATGTAATGAAAATACAGGTTATTCAATGGTAACTGATCCGTGGCAAGTTCTCATCTTTGAGGCGTTGGAAGCTGTCACGGTCAGTTTGGCAATTACTGCTGCAAGTACCTATGCCGTGGCCTTGTCCAATTTGCAAACAATTGCATCAATCCAAGGAATCTTTGGATGCCTTTACTTTGGAATAGGTACCGTATAATTATGGTTGATAAATTTATGAATAATTTCCCTATTTACTTTATCACTTTTCAATAAAGGTCGCGGTGCTGGATCCTTCATAGGCGGAATTCTTATAAAAAGTGTCGGCCACATTCAAACCTTCCGTATTTTTGGGATAGGGTCCTTAATTGGAGCAATGTTATACTTTGCAGCAAACCTTCTTTATATCCGAAAACATTCCATAGCTCATACCGGATTGGACATTAACAATTTAAATTTACCTTCGAAAAGCAATATGAATGCCGGTGAGAAAGCACAATCTCCTCCGGTTTCCTGGAAAAAAAATAATAAAAAGGATCCAGAGTCACAGAAAGAAAAAGAAATGGAAGGAGGACAGGTCCAAATTGATGGAGGATATATTGGACCTTTAGCCGTCAACAAGTTTACAGACGTTCCTTTAGATGAAGATGGCCAATAATTACAAATTATGAAAAGTTGCATAACGTATGAGGACATTAGGATTTCAATTTTAACCTGTATTTTATAATTTTTGCTTGGAATATGCTTGAAATGCCACACAGCCTTTGTCCGCATTCTTGATAGAGAGATGATTGTAAAGATAGAGAGATCTCCAAAATGATGCAGTTGATTTTAAAGCCCAGGAAGTATGAGTAAATGACATCATTCATTACAAATACTATTTAGATTTTAGAACTTTCACTGTGATATTTTTCTCCCAACACTAAAATATATACACAAACAAATATAGAGACTACACAAACTATGATTTTACGTTTTTTTTAATTCACAGTCCCTAGCCCGGAGCTTGGTTTCATATCATTATAGATACAACAAGATAGATGCAGCTCATTTTCATGTTCATTGCTTTGCAATCTTGCTCACTCCACTAAAAGGGTTATGAATTTTACTTAACATTAGATGTTAGACACAAATAATGGTAATTCTCTTTTTTTAGTGAAAAGGCTCAAAAGTAATGAGAGTTCTTCTAGATCGTAAAACTGTCACAAAGATCTGTCCCGATGAACTCAGTAATACACAGACCTACGAAGTTCCAGTACAGTAAAAAAAATAAAAAAATAAAAAAAGGTTTAATAGTGAATGGAGAAAAGTATGAGCATCAACCCTAATTACGAAACCATATGGCAAAATTTGAGCTTTCCCAGTGCTTGCTACAATACTTTTGAAGGAAAGAAAAAATACCCGTTTCCATCCCTGCCAGGGCAAAAACACACGCTTATAATCTGCATGAATTCATTTCATTGGGGATTCTTTACACATCCTGTACTAATGTTTAGAGATCCGGGCTAATTTGCATCATCATCATCGTTTTGTCATCAACTTTCTTTTCGTGTCGTATATCCACTTCATAAGAGAAAGCGAGGAGGATGTGCAATGGTTTGGTTTTCAATATAATGGTCATGTTATATTTTCCTCGGTGCGGGTATAGTTATAAGTAGCTCGTTACTAGACACATCTCATCACACTTCTAGCCTTTAAATGAATAGGTTGAAGGAATAGTGAAATGCAACGTTGTGCGGTTTTATCGGAGAAATGAAAACGAAGAAGGGTGAGTAAGATGAGAAAAGGGGGCAAATGGAGCTTGTGACATGGAAATGGAAATAAATTGAGAAAAGCAAAATACAGTCTCTGCCTTTTCTTCAGAATCTTTTCTTCCCTAACCCGCACATTAGTAAGTAGTAGCGAAAGAAAAATATAATGCACTCTTACAACGGCAAAAAATGCATGAATAACTGGCGACTTTAATAATAATGGGAACTCGTTACACAAAATAATGACCAGTTGTACATTTAATGTGTGCTGGAATAAACTTTATTTCCATGTTTAGCTCAAATGCATGAGACTAGAGTGGAGTTGATTTCACTCAGAAAACACAACTTGTCAAGAAAAAACATTGTGTAACTCTAAATTCAAAGATTTTTGTTTGGAAATAAACTGCATACCAACCAAGCTTGAAGATGGAAATAGAAGAAAAATGAGAACGAACAAGGTTTGTTTGGGAGTTGAATGAAGCACGGAAAGAAAATGATGGTCCTTCCGGATTGAGGGGAATTCGGGCGTGCAGTTCTACTGTAATAAATAAATTCGAGTCCCCCTTCAAGGATTAAGGGATCTACTTGTCTTATTCCTCCCTCACAGACTCCATCCGAACTTCCGTAGCAAGCAAGCCAGTGAGGAAATTATGTTTGTCTCCATCTCCAGACTGCATCCTTACAAAACAACACGAAACAACTCAGTTTCGATATATTTTAGCGTCCTCCAATAATTTGGTACGGTATAAAGAAGAAGAACGAGTTCGCTTTTCAGCTTTTACAGTTTTGCTGACTAAAAAATTTAGTTTTATGTGCTGTGCTTGGGCCATTTATGCTGGTTTTGTTGTAAATTGAAATGTTGCATTAACTTTTGCAAACAGTATTAGTTGGCGCTGTTCTAAACCGTTTTATGTGTAGCTAACTTTGCTCGGAGTCCGAACTTCGGACCGCCATTCCACTCAAAGCAGCTTTGAAACTATGGCATGTTTTTCCATACTAGCTACAAAACAGGATAATATGCACAAGCACGGTTTGAAGACGTATTTCAAAAGCTAGAGTTGTTTTGCATTTTTGTCTCGTTTTTGAAATTACCAATGTACTTTCATTACTAAATATGCTTTTTTATTTAGTTTCCAAATTGTTTGCGAATAAAAAATTTAAACGTTAAAATTTCATCCTTAAAATTAATTCCTTGATATATTAAGTTATTAGCCAGAAAATAATAATCAACCCTTTGTAAGTTTACTAGTAAATGGGGTGTACTAAAAAGAATAAATGTCACAAAAACAGTCTCCAAAAGTGTTCTAAAAGATGTTTCTAACTGCATATAATCTTCAAACTTTATTTTTCAAATGCAAGAAGTTAGAAATCATTACTAAGGCGTTTCTTTTATTTTACCCGTCTCCTCCTCAAACCCTCTCTCCAACCCTGAAGCCCAATCCTATTCTCTTCCCACATTCAGTCCAACCCACCCGACCAAGCCAAGCCCCACCCTTAGCAACCATACCCGATCCTCCGACCCACCACATCCCAAACCGAATCTCTTCAGCACTTCACTTACTTTACGGAAATATACTCACTTTCCAAGCCAGGGCAGGCCACTCCGTCGCCTAACTTTCCTTTTTAGGAGGATAACTTCCTACTGCTTTTACTCCTCAGTGTTCTTCATATATGGAGAAATTCAATGCTTCTTTATTACCATGATGCAATGTTGTTGGATTGGATAATGCTCCTACAGCCACTGTTACTGGTGGTAAGGTGTACTACACATATACATAAGTGTGGATCCGTTTGGACATTGAGCATTGTGTGTGTAATACTGATATCGGTTTGCTTTGCTGGAGCCCCATCGTTCGCATCCATGGATGGATGGATGGAGTTAAAGGAGATTAGACTACTCAACTAAAGTAAAGTACAGCAAACTCAGTCAATACTGTTTTTGTCGTGAAGTCGTGATTTGACATCCTGATCACTCCTCCGAAACTCAGACAGACCCAACACCCAACCGAACGAAATCCTTCCGAACTTGTAAAAGGGACCAGAAACTCATTTCCTAATTTACTTTACAACTTTATCCACCAACCAAGCAACTGGATGGATCCTGACTCCACACCAACCAACCCAAGCCGTAAAGCCCTCTCTTTGTTCAGTGCGCATAACACAAGCCAAAAACAACCACACCCGAAATAGACTCCAAAAGTAAAGAAGCTCAATAAAAATTCCAGAGAATTAATAAAATAAATCTGGACTAAGGCAAAAATTCCTTTAAACATTGGACAAAGTGCGACACATACTTAGAATGAACTTGGTTTGGGTGTCTCAGTGCAATTGGGCGCAGTGAAACGGATCGTCGCCCACCGTTAAGTCGTTAATTCCTTTAAGTCCAACTAAAGCAGGGTGTAGAGCGAAGAGAAAAGGAAAGCTTCCTTCCACCTGTAATAAATTTACGACAATAATAATTCAAACTAAACCCACATTTTCATCATACCCTTTGACTTTCACCGGTTGGTTCCGCCAAATAAATATGTGTATTTCAACTAGTGACTAAAGTATAAATGAGTGAAACAGTCAACTAACCAGGTCCCGTATACAGGGAATGACTAAACAAAACTAAAAATACTAAAATAAGCGAAAGATAGCCAAGTAAATGCTGCAAATCCTATCTTTATTCCGAGGCTTAAGTGATTCTGGGATTTTGAGAATGAAAGTAGTCACCACTGACTGAATTGAATGCAAAGTGCACCAACCAGCTTATAGCTAGAGCTACCTACTTACATCTCACCGTTATATGATATCCATCCATGTGCTGAGGTGAAGGTGAAAGTTATTTGGCATTGACATTCATTCCTTGCTAAAAAGGAAGAAAAATTTATGCAAATTATACATTTTTTTTATAAAACTTGAATCAATCTTTCTCGTTGTTCTCAAGTCTCAAAATTCCTTATTCACTGGATTTGTCTCTGTTTAGTGAAGTTTTACTAAAAAGCGGAATAATTATGCATCCACAATACGGGTCAAAATATAATACTCAAAATTTAAACAATCCCAATCAAAGTATGCATTCAGGTGTGCAGCAAGTTGCGGGGAATTTATCATCCGCCGACTCTTATTACAATTATGAAAAGATTTTCTCGGGGGTGGGTGTCAGCAATCCGACCCCACATCAACATCATCACCATCATCACGGGAATTATCTTCATGACCAGTATTCAACTCCGAGTAGGAATTCGGATCTTCTGGAACCCTTTGACCCCACCTATGACACTCCTTACCATAAGAAACATGGCACACCTAATAATTTGATAGCTGCGATGGCGATGGCGACAGCAGCAGGAAATGGAAGGGGTTAGTTGAGATTTTTTTTAAGTTTTTTAAGCATTATTCATTACGGTTATTTAGAAGTAAATTGCATGTGTGGTTGTATAAAATGT
This sequence comes from Folsomia manolachei, assembly GCA_036491905.1. Classification (NCBI taxonomy): domain Eukaryota; kingdom Metazoa; phylum Arthropoda; class Collembola; order Entomobryomorpha; family Isotomidae; genus Folsomia; species Folsomia manolachei. The sequence goes on from JAAXNX010003455.1 coordinate 9,053, forward strand.
TGGTTGGATCAAAGCATGATGTGCGTTAGAAAGGAATTTTGCATCTTTACAAAAAATATTTATAGGCAAGAAATAAAACGCATCCTAAATATAACTGCATTTATGTGTAGCAAGTTTTGGTGAAAATATCCAATAATCCGCAACCAATCCTATGGTATTACAAGTGCTTATGAAAAGTATTCATCCTACTACTGATTTACTAAATACTATTTAGTCCAATATTTAGGCTGAGATTTCATTTAATTGAATTGACCGTTTTAATTTTAGTAATGAATGTAAAGCTCGGCTTCATTTTATCAAATTTACACCAAGTTGGTAATCCCAATCTGAGCTGAATTGAAGCGGCTGATTAAGCTTAACAATTGACAGAGAGGCAATAAAATAAAAAAACAAACCAATGTGTTAGAAGTTAGATTAAGTAATAAAGTAAATTCAAATAAAACATCAGCGTACAAAACTGATAAGAAAAAAGAAACGAATTTACACATGTCTCTGCTGCTACCTTACTTGAAAGTTACACAATTCAATAGCACCGCGTTGGTCAATAATATTCGCTCATTTTCTGTTGGTTTAACATGGTCTGACTGGGTTATCACGAGGATGCTCTTGTGCTGAATCAACTCGTTAAATCAGATCAAATTAAGATTCGGAGTCTTTTAAACACTTCTGCCAAATATTCGAGAAATACAACTATCATCAATTAAAAATGAATACCTTGTCATTCACATTTATTCTTTTTATCATCTTTCAAAGATTATTGTAATTTCTAGTGAAATTTAACAAAACTGATTTGGAAACTTTCACCATGCATGAATGTTCCGCAAAATACAAAATTCTTTCGGAGTTTGATAAGCTAGAAATACAATCCCAATTGTGTATGTGGTTGCTCTCTGCACTGAACTAGCGGCTTCTTGAAACACATGTTTAACACAAATTTCCCTTTAAACCTGCCGAAAACAAATAGTCAACATCATGTTTGATAAGATACGGAGAAATTTATGTCATTCTGTATAATCTGTGTTGGATGAAACCATTCAACAAGGGTAGCTGTCTGCAATTTGGTTCCGTCGACATATCTGGCCGTCGGTACTTTTACCATTTACCTTTGGTGTCCAACAAAATTGACGAGATGGAGAATGAAATGATTGATATTGATCCTGATTGTGAGTTAACACGTTAATTTTTGGTTCGGTTGGAATTGGTTGGATGGATATCTTATCTTGTTCATAATAAAATATTCGTTATTTTATTGGATTGATAGCAAAGCAGCCATTTTCATTTTATTACCCTGGCATTCATACAACCAAGAGCCAACACATGTGTACAGTTGGCTCGATAATGATTTGATTTAATCGAGGCAAGGATGAGTTGACCTTTGTTTTATGGCACTTAAAAAGTGAACAGGGTTTTTCAAAAAGGGAATACGTAAGAGTGGGATACCCAGAACTATTACAATTATGAATTCAATGTAATGGTTTGGTATGACAAGTGCGGTGTATAACTGCCAAATTTGACAAGTTTGAGCGAAATTGATGGATGAGTTTTCACTTATTTCAAAATTAATGACCTTGATGCGGATTGAGAAATAAGGTGCCCGCCTGTGATTGTTTTTGGAAAGATGCAAAATTCCTTTCTA